>JAKUCV010002194.1:112068-129499 GCA_028386065.3 Turnera subulata | reverse complement strand
TTCATTTACTTATTCCTTGAGCCAACAGTTTATATTTGTACTGCTCCCATTTTTATCCAGATATTTTGTTGTTATAATCGGCTTAAACTTGACCAACCAGTTTTGTTTGATGCTTACTTGACCAATCAGTTAAAGTGGAATTGGTATCCTTTCTAGTTTATAATCAGAGTCACCCATCAAGCCCGAGTTTAACATATGCATAAAAGCAATATATTAGCATTATCATTTCTCTATCACAGACTTACAGTTAAATCCCAGAAAGTAATGTTCTTCTACGCTTATTTAATTAAAGAAACTACTAAGTTCCAATAGAAGAAAAACTTCATCCCCAGCACTTACGGCAAGCTACTCTGGGATTTTTTTTTTTTAGTCAATTGGAAGCCAGGTTCTTCTACGCTCTTGACGTGTAAAATTTGGCCACTAGCCTAAAATGGTTCATTGAGAAGCCACTAGAGCTATAAACATAGGCTCGGTATTTCCAATCCAAGACTGTTTGTGCATCATTTCCAACAAGTTTAGTATATGCCAAATGCTAGTTGCTACTCAGAAATGAAAAAAAAAATGCCACTTGCTATGTCGTAGTAATAAAACTCTTTGACGGTGTTCACCATTCACATTGCTACAAGATTTTACACTGAAGAATTCGATCACATCACAGCTACTTTCAGTATTATGTTATTACAAGTTACATAGCAGGTCACCCAAATTGAGCCAGAAATCCCCCGGATTATCACTTCCAAAAGGTCTAAAAGCAGCAAAAGAGGCAAATTCAAATGAAAGTAATGCTCAGTCCGTCAAACACGAAAATAGTGCATCAGATAACCGCTAACCAAAATCATTTAAAGAGTGCACGAAGAAACTCATTGAGATTTACCATGACAAAAATTGAAACTTACACACGTCACCAAGAAATAGGAGATTAAATCATCGAGCCATTTATATAAAGCAAAACGCAAATTAGGACACATCGACCAAATGAACCACCTGGTGACACAAGCGCATGCAAAAAACCAATACAATTTGCAGCGATGCGCAAGTCCTAGTACACTCTCAATAGTGACACATACTCTCAATATTAACACAAATCGTGGAAGCTTCTTGACTGCTGAAAAGCAATGGTTGCCCTTTCAGCAACATATAAAAAGCTTGTTCACCAATAATGTTTGAAGACGGCGAGGCAGGTGAGGGAGCTGTCGTGGGAGTAGGCGGCGTTGGTGTACTCACGGCGTCGGTGCGCCACCAGCCGAAGACGAATGGATTGGGAGATCTGGAGGAATGAATGCCGCCGGTGGTGCCTTGCCCGGTGGCCGCGGCAGCGGCGGAGAAGAGAGCGGCGGTTGGATTTTGATTGGAGAGAAAGAGATGGATTTGGGAGGATGAGGGATTTGAGAAAGAGATGGATTTGAGAAAAAAAAACGCATAAGGCACCACATCCGTAAGTGAGAAAAAAAAAGGTGTTAAAAAAGAATTATTTGGGCCATCTGTAATAAAAAACGGCGGCGTTTGAGGATTAATTATATTTGTCCATCTTTCTTACCGATTTCTTACGGATATACTCCGTAAGCAAAGATAATGGTGGAGCTTATACACTTCTTACGGGTACTGTCCGTAAGAAATCCGTAAGAAACGTTTGGAAAATCATAACCCACCACATCCGTAAGGAATCCGTAAGTAATCCGTAAGTATAGTCTGTCCGTTTGCTTTCGGACAACTGCCGTAAGAAAATTCCGTAAGAAACAACTAGGAAATTGGTAGTGATAAGTATCTACCGGCTGTAAGGGGTAAAATGGACAGGGTGACCCGGTAAATTGTAAGTTCAGGGATAACATAAGTGAAATTAAACGAAGAAGGACAACAAATACGAAATTGACAAAGTAAAAGGACAGAAAAAAACTATTTACTCAAATAAATACATAGTAAACTAGTGTCATTAATGCGGCAAGGATATCTTTATTTTTTTAAAAAATCAGGATATTTTAGATTTTTTTTCTGAAATAAACTTAATTTCTTCTAGATGCACTGTCTACAAACTGGAAGAAAGAAAACTGATAGTAACTTCATTATTTATTAAACATTAATTTCCTCAAGGTATGTCATTTGGCAACTGTAGCGGACAGAACTAAAAATCATACTGATCATAAATAATCACTCTCAAAGAAAACTAAAATATTCGTCTTAATGCAAGTCTGACACTTTTTCATTTCCAACACTTTTTGAGTTTCAACTGTATAGTATTCCTTTTCGATTTTCAAGCCTACAATGCTTAGTTAACTTTGATATATATCATATTAATTAATAACTAGGATTTGACAATTTATACAAAAATGATAGCTTCCTCCGAATCTTATTTCTTCGCTAGAAAAACCTACCGAATATTCAAAATGATTTTCATTTCTTCACAAAGTAATGATTCAAGTTTAATTTACATAAGGAAAAAATTGATTCGATTTTAACGTTGGTTTTTTTTTTATAAGAACGATTCGACTTTACATTGGGTTTAGCAAGACATTTAATAAATTATATATACAACATTACTTTATGATGTAGTAGTATCTCTTTGAGTTTATTTTTGGGGGTTATGATTTTCATGATAGTCGTAGGATTAACAGTGGTTTGAGAATTGGGGATTATATGCAGTTCATAGAATTCCAATAATAAAAAAATGAAACTATATATATAGTTTTCTTATGCCAAAATAAATTCTCTCGAACCATTACAATAAGCTCTTCCGAATTAATTCTTAATGTTATTTGTATATGTCTCATTATTTTTAAGTTGTAAAATATTTAATAATCTAATTTCTTCTATTGCATTATAATCTTTCACAGTAGTGAGGAACGCTTGTTTATTTATAAACAAATTTGATAATGCATAACTTAATCTTAAAATGGTTATATTTAC
Organism: Turnera subulata; assembly: GCA_028386065.3. NCBI lineage: Eukaryota > Viridiplantae > Streptophyta > Magnoliopsida > Malpighiales > Passifloraceae > Turnera > Turnera subulata. The sequence continues at coordinate 126,598 of JAKUCV010002194.1, read as the reverse complement.
TTATGAAGTATATATAATTGGGAGTATTTCAATTATATTAACAAATAAAAATTATTTGTCATATTAAATAAATAGTTTCTAAATCTTATATAATAATAAGTGTTTATAATTTATTTTAAAATTTTTAAAAATGTAATTTATGGACCATTCATGAAAGATTAGTGATGATAAGGGCGGCAATAATAATGATAATGATTGGTAGCAAATATGAATAGTAACAATTAACGTTTAACCATCAATAATGTTAATACTAATAATTGATGATGAGTGATGCATGCATGCACTACCCAATTCTCCCAAGGTTCATATTTGGAAAAGACAACTTGTTTTTATGCTTTAAATAATCATTAAATTTCTAGAAATTTTATCCAGAAGATAGTAGTCGACAATGATAATGATCGATACAACAGTCAAGATTGATAACAGGTGATAACTGACATTTAGCAATAATAGCTAACATTGGTCACAAATTAATAAACGGTTAGAAACTACAATGATAAGATGGTAACGAATAGTGATAATGATCGATACTCAAGATTAATGGAAGTTAATAGCGCGTGATAGTTAATAGCACGTGATAGTCAGTGACTAACAACAAAGAAATAAATGTTTTAACTACCGATAATGGTAATGATGGATGATCAGTAATCAATGTTGCTACTTTCCTATGAGTAATATATTCAAGGGAGGCGATATTCGCACTCCAATAGTTGTTATCCACACTCCATTTTTAAACAAAATGTCTAAAATGTCCAGCTTCTCTTTTCATATTTACTTAACTGTAGGATTGTAACCGTAAGTTAATGAAATTAAGTGTTTTCTTCCATAAAGAGTCTGTTAAAAGTGTTTTATGACAGGTGGACAACGCAATGATGAAACCTTGTCTGACATTGTTTTCCTTCATTAATAGGAAAACTTAAATTATTGTTATGATAATTATTCATAATATCTTTTTCATCATCTAACATTAATTGTTTTTCATTCTATATTTTCTTATTTCTAAGTATTCTTATCAGGAGGAAAGAACTATAGTTGAATTTAACAAATTATTTTTTCGTCACATCTAATTTATCCTTATTTTACCATTTATTTTTACGTACTTATTCCAATGAATTATAAAACCTATATATATATGTATTCGAGAAATTTGTATAAGATAAACTTGGAAAGTCAAGACTCTCTAATTTTTTATGATTAGATTTATCTATAAAATCTCCGTATCAAATTTGAATATTATATTTTTATACTTATCTATTAAATTATAAATTAAGAATAAGTGATCTAAATCAAACATTTAGCAAAATAACAAAGAAGAAAAACCTGTGATTGAACTATATCCACCAACAGAGAATATGCCCTGCCCTTATAATATTAGAAACAAAAAATATTGTTAAAAATAATTATTTTAACCATCGTATTAATTAACACAAACAAGTTCAATAACTCTTATACACTAAGAAAACTTCAACCTTGTTTTTCTCACCAGTATTAAAACACTACACACTTCAGTGTCTCACGATGAACGAGAAAAAATATAAAAGAGAGGCTGGACATTTTGGTCATTAATTTTAAAAATGGAGTGTGAATAACAATGGTTGGAGTGCAAATATTGGCTCCCTATATTCAATATAGTGCAAGCAACTTGTTTTATTACTTGAATAGTCATTCAGCTTTTGAAAACTTTGATGTTAAGAATGTAGTGGGTAACAATAATAATCTCTAGTTAAGATTGATGCTAAAAGACAACTCACATTGAGTAGTCAATAATGATAATGATTATGATTAGTTGTTAAAATCAATTCAATCGACAATACATTACACTGATTAAAGGCTCCCAAAGCAACTTCAACTTTTTTAATTAAACAAACCAAGCAAATCCATTCCACGTACCCTGCCATTTGATAAACCAAAACAAATTGATGTCATTCAAATCATAGGTACATATAATGGCTAGACCCTACGTCGTAACTGTAACAATAGGGGTTGATGAGGGCGGGAAGTGTATGTCGATGCCGAAGAGAATATGGACAAAGAGCGGCTTCTACCCAAAAGGAGTGGATGAATAAATCAAATCCACAACGAAATAGGAGAGAAACTAAGATTATTTAAAGATGAGGTTGCATAGTTAGGCAATTTAGTAACTATACATACCGACTGTATAACTAAGAATAGTTGAAGTAAAGTAAATTTCAAGAATGTACAAGTATTAGATTATATAATTGAGAATAGTTTAAACAATTTAATAGATAATAACCATACCAACACGGTTGTAACGCCTCCGTTTAAGCGAGACCAGCTAAGTACCATGTGCACCCACTACGTACTACAAGGCATCCAAAGGCCTTTCATCATCTCAATCAGAAGTTCGTTGACTCTGCGTAGCAGGTAACATAAAATAATATGCGTAGTGTAAATAGAAGTAAAACAAATAAATACAAAGGCAACAAAGATACTAAAAAGTATCAGAACTCAATTATAGATTGCTATTGAAGTCTCTTTTCAGCTTCTGCCTAAAGAAAATGGAAAGATCAATCATAGTTTCTTTTTAGGAGGAAACTCTTGCTACAAGGCACAATAACTCTTGTTATACAATATGTAACCTATTTTATATAATAAATAAAGGAAGCCGATTCCGCTATACCAATCGACCTATTGTCGTACTCTCAATCCCAAACCTGTAAAAAAAGAGGAAATAGAGGGATGAGTATAAAACTCACTAAGTTGAGTGAATAAATCACATAATGCACCTAATACCCGACATAGGTAACCAATGAACAAGGTCGTCCCTACACCATGCACAACCCACCGATAAGCTATCGTGCTGAGCACTAGGCCTACTTGCATAGCTTGGTAGTTTTGTTAACGTGTTACTCCTTAGCCTATAGCCTATGTACAAGGAAGTTCTAAATATGTCATTGGAAGTTCTCACTACCATAACCATACACAACGCCCAATACACCAAAACCATCGACCAAGCGGCCATCTAGCACCGCAAGACCCACTCTATCCTGAACCAGTGCAAGCACTACCGGGTACATTATCGCTTAATGTTCATCACTCATGCAAGTGAAATGTATGTAATGTATGCAAATGCTTTATGTTCGAATGCACATCCCACATTAATAGCACCATAGGTGCCAAAAACCAAGCAATTAGGGCATTTGCCCAACAAGAGGCAATAGCAATCACAACATATGGAACATTCACTTACCTAGCATTTAGACACAATAAGGGCACCATTTCTTCCCTTTAGAGCATTCGAGCATCTTGAATTCATATTGTCCTGCTACACACATACAAATATACATCACAACCAAATAAAAATAGTTATAACAAGAAAATGAAGTCCATCCTTACAGAATCTTTCTCAGACTAACTCGAGTTGAACTTGCCCTGTAATAGTAGAAAGTTCACCAAGGCAAATAGGGTACCTATAGGCAAAATCAGCTTTGGGCCTCAACATTAAAATTGTTTCCCTGCTTCTTAACTTTTTGGAGCCATAAAAAGCACCAAAATATAAGCTCTTTGGCTCTAGATATAGTTCTTACACTTATTAGGAGTCAAGTAGTAAAACTATTGTCGGTCACTCTAGTTGGAGAGTGCATAATTCTCTCAATTTTGCTCTAAAAATAACAAAATCAGTGCCTAATAAAACTTGTGGATGTCAGCTAACTCTAGGCTTTGGTCTCACTCAATTTCAACCAGTATTTTAGCCGGAATTCTCAATTTTAATGAGGAAGGGTAATCTACCCTAGAGTAGAACCACCCTAGCCTCACCTCTCTTTCATTCCTCTCTTTTCCTCTCAAGACTTAGCCACAAAAATAATATGGAGAAAATGAACGGAGAGGTGCTTGTTTTCACCTTAAAAGTATGGGAAGTAGGTGAGCAAGTACCCACTTGCCACCACTTGCCTATTTGATGCCATTTGCACTAAGCGCGTGCCACATTGTGCTTATTTTGTTGGCCAATTGGCCCATGCCACACACCCTCCAACTTGCTCTCTTTAAACCACTAGAAGTATATCTTGGGATGTTCCAGTTGGTAGTGGAGCCAAAAATTTCCTAAAACAGTGCAGGGTTCAGGGACAAACCAAGTAAAAATTGGTGGGTTTGTGACACTCAGAATCGATGAAGGTGGGAAGTACACGTAGGTGCTAGAGATAGCATAAACAAGAAGCAGCTTTTGGTAGGCTTCTAGTCGAAGGGGTATATGATAAACCAAATCCATACTGAAATAATTGTACGATTGAGAATAGCTTAAATTGTTTGATAAAAACTAACTGTACCAACAAGGTGCACATGACGTTTTACTGCTCATCCCATAAATACTACAAAGTTGAACGTTTTTGTAGTTCTAAGATTTAGAACCTCCCGAGAAACATGTGAATGAAGACAAAGCATCTTTTTGAAAGTGTCTCGTGTTGGTTTGTAATTACAGTCATCAGTTCAGGATGTTATAGTTGGTAACATAGCCAAAACTTCCTTAATATGGTGTAGGGTTCGAGAACAAACCAAGCTAAAGTTAGTGGGCAAGTGACACCCAAAGTCGATGAGGGTGGGAAGAATATGTGATACCAGGGAGAGCATGGACAAGGAGCAGCTTCTAGGTGAAGGGAAACATATTTGAATCTATATTGGAATATAAGAGAATCTGCGGCGGTATAGGGATGGGGCAGCATAGTTGAATTGAACGAATTCGTAACTATCCAAGTATGATATTGTATAGTTAAGAATACACTTTAAATAAAATGTTCTTGAGGTTGTACATATATAGGTCTTGTATAATTGAGAATAGTTTAGACAACTGTGCAATTTAATATTTTGAATAATCATTAAACTTTTGGAAACTTTATCGATAAGGTGGTAGCCGGCAATGATAATGATCGATACCACAGTCAAGATCAATGATAAGTGACAACTGATATTTAGGCATGAGTTAATGATTACCGACAATAAATTTTTGGAAACTTCATTGATTCGATCTTAGTTGATCGATACTTAAGAACAACGATAAGTGACAACTAGCATGATAGTGATTCATAAAAAAAAGAAACTAATGCTTAACATCTGATAATGGTATTGAAGAATGATTAGAGATAGAAGTCGCTAATTCCCCATGATTAATATACCAAAAACAGTGCAACTTGTTTTATTACTTGAATACTCATTAAACTTTTTGAAAACTTTATTGATAAGGTAATAATCAATAATAGCAATAATCTCCAATTAAAATGTTAAGTAGTTAATAACGATAGTGATTATGATTAGTTTAAAAAATTAATAATAAGTGTAAAGTTATTTTGATCAACCAACAATTAATTCTTAACAGTTGATAATAGTAGTTATATTACTCGTAATTAAGAAAAAAAAGATGGGATTTCGATAGTAAAGCTTGAATCTTTAATAATCATTTAAATTGATTACAATGGGAGTGCATATAGAGAAAAAAAAATCTTGTTATAAAACGTGGGAATATGGTAGATGTCATGTGCTTATATTACACCTACCATTTATTCCTCCTCTATATATAATGTACAAAAGAATACAGAATAATGATGAGAGTTATTTGGCTCTGCTTCTTCTGCTCCTCCTTCTACCGTGCCTCTCATTCTTCCTCTTCAATTCTTCATGAAATTTCTCAGTAAATATGTTATTTATAACACGTTATCCGATTGCCTCTACCTAAGCAAAAAAAAAAAAAAGTGCAGAAAATGCAAACTGAAGAAAAAGAAGGAAGCACAGTAGTCACCTTCTTCCTCCCTAGAGTCACTGTTCACCCGTAAGAGGTCCCGACCGCCGCTCGCCCCACCGAAGCCACCAGGAGCTTCGCCTCACCGTCACCGATCGACCGGCGCCTTCCCCGTCCTCTGACGCCGCCGGACGTGCCGTTGGGAGAGGAAAACCCGACGGCCATGCCCAACGACCCGACAAGGCCCGTCAGGTCTGCTCCCTTCCCCGTCTCCTGTAGAACACGACACTGCGCTGTCCTGCCTCTGCACGTGATGGCGCTCCCTTTCCTTCGTCACACCGTCGCTGCCGGACTGAGCCGCTATCGCGTCTTCCTCACACGCGACAGACTCCATCACCGCAGCAACACCAGTGATGGCCTCCACCTGCAGGCGCTTCCTCTCCACCGTGCCGCCTTCTACCTCGCGCCACTAGCCCCGGTTCGCGCACACAGTTGCAGGAAGAGCACCCGCCAGAGGTTGAAGATCCGGGTCGGGTTTGACCCGCGCTTGGGTGTTGGTCTGGACCTTTGGGTAACTGGGCTTGGTTACTTGGAGGCATGGGCTCGGTTACTTGGAAGCTGGGCCTGATGTGTGGCCTGTCCAGAATTAAAAAAAAGGGGAAAATAATAAATTATCATGAAAATAATTTTGAAAATGGTATTATATACCAGAATAATAACCGGGTACAAGTATGATATATTATATATTACTGCTGAAAGATTTATCGAATAAGCATATTTTTTATTTTTTATTTAAATTACGATTGGGCTATTAAAAGGCCCATTGCATTTAATTTCTTGCTTTAATTTCATTTACGTTTTGGGCTCGTACAAGGCCCATCGCATTTAATTTTTGGTTACTTATTGGGGCTATGAAAAGGCCCTTTATATTTATTTTCTTGCTTTAATCTACGTTTTGATTGGGCTCGTACAAGGCCCATCGCATTTAATTTTCGGTTACTTATTGGGCTATGAAAAGGCCCATTATATTTATTTTCTTACTTTAATCTACGTTTTGATTGTGCTCGTACAAGGCCCATTGCAGTTAATTTTCGTTTATTTAATTTTAATTGGGCTAATTAATAAAAGGCCCATGTTTATTTATAATTTCGGAATTATGTTACAAATATTGGAGGCCCTTAAAATTTTCGAAAGAAATTTGTCATGGGCATTGAATGCATTTAACTGCAAATTGTCTGGAAGACGCAATAAAAGAGAAAATAAAGCAAAGACTGGATGTCTTACTGCCAAAAGATCCCGCAGATCTTTGAGGAAAATTGAAGAAAGATATGACCACCAGAAGGTAGATGTTGTATGAACACCAGAAGGTGGATATTGTATAACCATCAGAAGATGGATATTGTTCTTATCTTGCTTACCCTGAAGGTGCAAGCCAATATATATTGAATAATTTTATTTTTTATGTTCAGTTTTATTACTATGCCTTATATTTTATTTTATTTACTTTACTACATTTTATAATCATTTCTAGAATAATGGCTCAAGCATTAGTCTTGAAGACAATGCACATTGACATCCAAGGGGGAGAGTTATATGTGTGGATGTCAACTATTTCACATAACATGTGATAGTACAATCTCGTAATGAGAAAAAGATTAATACGCTCCAGGAGAGCATAAGTTTGAATATGTTCCCGAAGAACGCGAGCTTTACTATGATCTAGAAGATCATATATTTACGCTCTGGAAGAGCAAATACTCTTGAAGAGTACAGAAACCCCCACCTGCAGAAATAAAAGAAATTATTATGGATCCCGTTGAATTGACTCTGCTCTATTCCCTGAAGCGAATAAGACAGTATAATTAATTGTGCATGTGGCTGTGAATGAGGTTATAATGGCAAAGCTAAGGAAAGACATGCATATTATTGCAAAATGGATCCATTACTTGAGAATATCCACATAGAGGAATTGTTCTCATACAAAAGTTGAAATAATTATTTATCTATTTGGTACAATATTGACTCTAAAACTCTGAGCCTCGTTGTTGATGTTGACCCTAACATTGTCGTTCCAGGAGAACCACCTACCACCCATGTTATTTTCTCCAGGTATCTCAAACTGATTTGTTGGAGGAAAACGAAGTGGAATTACCCCATGGATCTCTGCAGGTTGCCACAAGGTTTCAGTAATCAGTACCATCTTGTGCTTATACTGATTCTTCAGATCCCTTAAGGTACGCACAAAATCTTGGGACCTTCTAGCTACACCCCTGCAATTCCATAGTAATAGTCGTACCTTAGGCCATGTGGTGGTAACCCTGACACTCTTGGAATGCTCCGAGCCATCATGGAAACCTGATAATAACTGCTTTGATTTAATATTTGACATGAAGGCTCTAGCTGAAATTCTTGCAGCCTATCAGATATGAAAAATATTATAGAATTAGCTGAACCATAAAAACTAGCCCTGAGGTTGCCTTGGTCCTCTAGGAAGAAAATTTCTTCCATAGGAGTCACAAAGAACCTAAGTGAGTATAGCTCATCAACAAAAACAAAACGAGGAATTCTTGCGAGTTCACTCGGTAACTCCTCTTGCTGTTCATTCACCATACTATAAGCTAACCTATTCCTCCTTCCTAGAGAGGCACCCTCAACAAAAAGAACAGTAGCCGGGGAAGGCATTTTCTTATCTTGTTGTGTTTTTCTGATTTTTCCTGCATCTACCACACATATCTTCCTCCCTTTTTATAGCCTGAGCTTAGAAAGCAAGGTGTCAGTTTTTCCAAACGTGGACCTTTTTCTATCTCCGAAAAGATCTAGAAGATTTTTCGGTAATTAAAACTTTGCATTATTTGTCAGTAAACTCCAAAGCTTTTCAATCTTCGAGGTTTTGTTTTTGGAAAAGTTTGCCACTACTTTAATTATTGTCTACTAATTCTGATCTTTTCGACATGAGTGGCAGAAATAAGCCTAAAATTGACACATGTATAGCAGCCTGAAGCTGGCATATATATAGCAGCCAGAAGCTAGCAAATTTAAGTTATTAAACACACAATATTCGAGTAATTGAAACTTTCCATATCCAGCCAGAAGCTGGAATGCACTAGCCTAAAGCTAGCAATTTTAAGTGTTTAAATACACAGTTTGCACAGCCCGAAGCTGAGATTAACTAGAAGTTGATTATTGTATATCTTGTTTGGCATGACCGGTTGGGCCATCCCGGATCAATAATGATGCACAAAATTTATTTGGTCATTCAATGAAAAACCGAAATTTTTTACAATCAATGAATTTCCATGTGTTAGTTTGCTGCGAAAATTAATTGTTTGGCCTTCCTAAGATGAGGTTGGCCTAGACTCACCAGTAAGTTTAGGAATAATACTGGGACATGTACGCGGACAAATAAATCTGTTGTGTTGACCATCTAGGTAATTTTTATGATGCATCAACTAGATGGTCTATTGTGTGCTTATTGGATGCAAGTTGGCATTTTGCGCGCCTATTTTAATGATTAAATTACTTGCGGGTACACATCCCTAATTATGTCATAAGACTATGTGTCTAGATAATACTGGTATATTTCTTCAATAGATAATGTATATCATTAGAAATAAACCCAAATCGATCTGGGTGAATATTTCCAATTGATTGCAAGACCAATGTTAATGAAATATTACTGTTTGAGAAAATGATATTTTACATGCAGCAGTACTTGTGTGCATCGAGCCAACAAGTTATCATAAGTTCTCCCCATTTATTGGTTCATGGTCACAAACCCATCTTTGGACCGTTTATTGTACAGTATATGTATATAATGCTCCACCACAGCATAGTAAAATTGGTCCTTAAAGAAGACTGGGAATATATGTTGTGTATATTGGGTATGTTGGTTATTAATTAAATGAAAGTGTTTACCCCACATAAGGGGGAGAAAATAAGTAGTTGGATCAAGATAGATCAAGATATTATTGAAATGCATTATCAATCTATGATTGTTGATCCTCAAACAAATTAGTGTGAACCTAAGTTCAAAAAATGATTCATTTGCAGGAAAATTGATATGCAAATTGTCAGACACATAAAGTGACCAAATCTTATATACCAGCTGCAAATGCTCCTGTTCAAATTGATGTTCCAGAAGAACAAGTATAATATGCAAATGAATCTAAAGTGCACCAGAAGCGTAGAATGGAATAAAGTGTTTTTTCATCCTTGTATTAGACCTCAAAGTTGGAAGTCATCCTTTTATTAGATTTCAGCTTGTTTTCATCCCTCTATTTGTGAATTTTGTCTTATTTTCATCCTTTTTGGCCTATTTAGAGGGATGAAAACAAGCCAAAACCCGTGGACAAAGGGATGAAAACAGACCAAAACCAATACAATGATGACTTTCAACTTTATGGTCTAACACAAGGATGAAAAAAGGCTTTAATCCAGCGTAGAATATACTCGGTTCCAAAAGAAAAGAAATTCTCGATAGAGAAAAAAGAGCAAAGAGATAAGATGGCCCCAGTAAGAAAATAAGGCCTCCAGTAGAGGTTCATATTAAAAGTCCTCAAGAAGAGGAAAATCCTCCAGAAGAGGTTTCTGACACATTTGATAAAGTTCCAAAAGAAACACATGAAAATGATGAGATCTCGATTAATTATTCAGTGTCAGGAATAAGATGGAACCGACGTGAAATAACCGTCGACGAAATATTTATTTTATATAGGGCTAAATATTATGAAATAAAATGAGGATCATGAACCTACATTTGTTGATGAATGTAGGCGCAGAAATGATTGGCCAAAATAGAGACAAATGCAATTAAGGCTGTGTTGGACTTGCTTGTGAAGCGAGAAATTTTCGGACCTGTCGTCCGTACACCAGATGGTGTAAAATCGATCGGTCATTAACTGGGTATTTGTGCGGAAAAGGAAATAAAAGTGAGATATAAAGCACGGTTTGAAGCACAAAGTTTTATCCAAATGACCTAGTATTAATTATAAGGAGATATACTCCCCCTGTGGTAGATGCAATTATTTTTAATAAGTCTGGCATTATATGAAAGAATTAGAAATGCATCTAATGGATGCGATTACAGCCTATTTTTAAGGATCCATAAGTCATGACATATACATGAGAATCCCTGAAGGATTCAAGTTGCTTGAAGCAACTAATTCCCGGGAACATATAAAATTAAGATAATCTTTACATGGTTCGAACCAATTTGGATATGTATTGCATAAATGAGTATACGCATGAATTCATTATTGCTTATGTTGATAATTCATATCTATATGTGTTTTGTTATTTAAATATTATTAGAACTCCTGAAGAAGCTTCCAAATACCGTGCTATGTTTCAAGAAGCGATTTGAGATGAAAAATCTCATCAAAGAATTAGATTGGTCCTGAAGTACCCTGTCAAAGTTCAATCTCTATTGCTAGTAACATAAAGCCTGAAGCTTTTGACTTGAGCCTATTGGCAAGATATAATTTTTTTCTTATCTTCGGGGTATGACAGATGTGGTATTATGTTAACCCTATAAACCCGAAGAGAATATAGTTGGTCTTTGCAGATGCAGGTCCTTTATTTGATCCACATAAAGCACAGACAGGCATGTGCTACAACTTTACACATATAGCTGTTATATCATTGCGACCACAAAAAGGCAAGATGGAAAGGATGGAATTCCAACAACGAGTTATTGCCTAAATGAAAGACGAATACATCAAAAGTGATCAGACGAAGCATACGTCACCAAAATGTCACCAGAAGATGACAAAAATGATTGGAATGCAGTGACATCAAGGAATCAAGTGAGGCCAAAATGAGGGGGAGTAGAATACGCATTGCACTCTTTTTTCCTTCACCAAGTTTTTTATCCCACTGGATTTTTCTTGGTAAGGTTTTTAATGAGGCAGTTTCCCTAAAGCGTATTCTACCCAACACACAAAGGCATCCAAGGGGGAGTGTTATAAAACGTGGGAATATGGTCGACGTCATGTGCTTATATTACACCTACCATTTATTCCTCCTCTATATATAATGTACAAAAGAATACAGAATAATGATGTGAGTTATTTGGCTCTACTTCTACTGCTCCTCCTTCTACCGTGCCTCTCATTCTTCCTCTTTAATTCTTCATGAAATTTCTCAGTAAATATGTTATTTATAACAAATCTAGCCTTTAGGCTTGGTTTGGGAAGAGGAGAAAGTGGAGGAGAAGAATGATTGAAGAGAATTTTTGAAAAAAAAAAACAAACAATGATTGAGGAGAATTTGGAGATGAAAAATGCATTCTTCCGTTTGAGAATAGGAGAGAATGGACTTTCGGAAGAAAACTTTTTTCTCTACACAGTTCTATGGTTAGTTTGGAAAGGGAAGAAAGGAGAAGAAAAGTATGGGAGAAGGAGAATTTAGAGGAAAAAGAATATATATATTTTCTTATTTGGAAATGCAAAAGAAAGGGAGGGGACGAAGCGGAGATTATTTTATCCCTAGCCCATAAAATTTAATCTTGAGAAAATGTAGAGAGAATGGAATAAGTTGAAATTTATTCTTTGTTGTTTTAGCAAATCTATGCTTACTTTTAAATATAACTTTTTCTATAGATAAAGATTATTTTGTAAATTTATACTAATTATGTTTCTTTACCCTTATTTGCTCTCAAATTCCAAACAAAGAACATGTATTTCTTTTTATTTTTATTTTCTCCTTATATATATTACCAAACAAAAGGAGAGAAGTAACCCTTCTATTCTTACTCTTTTTTATTTTTTGGATTTTCTTTCATCCCACTTTTATTCCTTCCCTAATTTTTTTCCCAAACCAAGCGTTAATCTCTCCAAAAAGGAGTGGGATGCGACAGAATGAGTTGAGCTCTTCTCCATAAAGACATAATTGCCCTTGTAATTTTTTTCTTTATTTTGAAGCTTTTGGGTTTTTTGTAATTTTAAAAATATTTTTCTTGTTGTAAAATAAACATGGTGAATGTCATGTACCTACCTGTATTATTTGTTAGTTATATGCCCAAAAGCCAATCTATGGATGATTGTAGTCATGTATATACTTTGAGGTTATTCCAATAAATATGATTATGAGATAATTGCTTGCACATATTTATAACCCTAGTTCATATTTGATATATTCTTAAATGTCCCTAGTCGGTTATTATTACGGATGGGTTGTAATAATAAATTAAGGCTAGCGTATGTTGAGAATTCATATGTGATATGAATTCAACATACGGGTACAAGTTAGAGAACTTGTGGACCGGATCGACCCACATAAGAACACTACATGGAACGTTATATGTATGTCATTAGTGTTTCTTATAGATGTATTGTCCTTCGACCTGAGATCGTAAAGGTATCCAATATAAGAATCATGTACTTTGATATTATTCCTAGTCATCCGTAACTGGGTGGACATAAGGGTAATCATTGGGTATATGATGATTATGTAGTGGGTTTTTATTGATCAAGAGGGGATTCGTCCGACCCATATAACGGGTATATTATCGGATGGTTTCTTGATAGAGTTGAACTGTTAAATGCATGGTCATGCTCGGATTAGGTGATATGGTGATATCACGGGTATCCGTTTTATACAGTTATCTCGGGGATCAAGAAACATAGATTAAGCATATACGAGATTGGCATATTCCATGTTTCGTGTTTGATCTTAATGATGGGACGAAAGGACGATGACATGTTCCGAGGCATAGAGAATCAGTACTGATCTTGTCGTTCGGGTAGCAATGATGTGTTGCTAGACGACGCTCTTTGCTTATAATTGTAAAATAAGATTTTACGATTATTGCCGGATGTTACAAGTGCCTACAGGGTCACACACATAGAACCGTTGATTCGAGCAGATGGTTGAACCGTGGTTGGACTATGGTTGGACCAGGTATGGTTGGACCGTGGTTGGACCGTGGTTGAACCAGGGTCGGTTTTGGCACAATTATTAGCTGAATAATTGGCTAGACATTAGTGGTAAGGTGGTGTGTCTTCAGGTTGTCCATTAGTGGAGGCATGATAATGAATGCCATTATCTTGTCACCTAATGGGGCCTTATGTTGGCCATTATGCTAATGGACTTTTATGAGTGGGATTGGGCACTTTGTGGTGATCAGATCACTCTCTACATTCTGCTCCCTCTCTCTCACGTTTTACTTCTGCAAAATTCAGAGAAAACACCACACACACCTCTTCTTCATTCTTTGTGAAAGAAAGAAGATAACCATACACACAAACACCACAAGGTTGTTGCTTCCGGTTTACTCTTGCTAGCACATCAGTCAGGGAGTGCTCGAGGTTTGATTCGTAGGACGATTTCAAGCCAATCACGGTTCGTGTGGATGCCGTAGAGGAGCCAGGCCGTTGTCTTGCTCTTGCTGATTCCGTCCAGCATTTAGGTGAAAGATCCTAATACTACAGTTACGAAAATTTTATTATACGGTTTATGCATGCTTCACTTGGTTCTTGGTTAAGTTTCCTTGTTTCCGCTGCATATTGTGCTTGTTATGAGTGTCATAATAGCTCTAGGGGAACTTACAGTGGTAGCGGAGCCTCCTGTGAAGCTCTAAATCGGATTTATGTGCATATGTTGATATGTTCATGCATATATATATGATATGTTATATGTGATATAGCTTGAACATGCTAGGCATATGTGATATGTTGTTTTCAAATATGTATATGTGATATATGTATTGATGATGATGTTTGTCAAAAGAGTTTTGACAAAGAGAACTTGATTGGTATGTGATATCAATCAAGGAGTTCTTGGCAGTAAGTCGAAAGAGTTCGACTAGGAAAAACCGAGTGTCGGTTTGTGTTTAGAACGATT
>JAKUCV010002194.1:35404-106892 GCA_028386065.3 Turnera subulata | reverse complement strand
TTGATATTATTCCTAGTCATCCGTAACTGGGTGGACATAAGGGTAATCATTGGGTATATGATGATTATGTAGTGGGTTTTGATTGATCAAGAGGGGATTCGTCCGACCCATATAACGGGTATATTATCGGATGGTTTCTTGATAGAGTTGAACTGTTAAATGCATGGCCATGCTCGGATTAGGTGATATGGTGATATCACGGGTATTCGTTTTACACAGTTATCTCGGGGATCAAGAAACATAGATTAAACATATATAAGATTGGCATATTCCATGTTTCGTGTTTGATCTTGATGATGGGACGAAAGGACGATGACATGTTCCGAGGCATAGAGAATCAGTACTGATCTTGTCGTTCGGGTAGCAATGATGTGTTGCTAGACGACGCTCTTTGCTTATAATTGTAAAATGAGATTTTACGATTATTGCCGGATGTTACAAAGGCCTACAGGGTCACACACATAGAACCGTTGATTCAAGCAGATGGTTGGACCGTGGTTGGACCAGGTATGGTTGGATCGTGGTTGAACCAGGGTCGGTTTTGGCACAATTATTAGCTGAATAATTGGCCAGACATTAGTGGTAAGGTGGTGTGTCTTCAGGTTGTCCATTAGTGGAGGCATGATAATGAATGCCATTATCTTGTCACCTAATGGGGCCTTATGTTGGCCATTATGCTATTGGACTTTTATGAGTGGGATTGGGCACTTTGTGGTGATCAGATCACTCTCTACATTATGCTCCCTCTCTCTCACGTTTTGCTTCTGCAAAATTCAGAGAAAACACCACACACACCTCTTCTTCATTCTTTGTGAAAGAAAGAAGATAACCATACACACAAACACCACAAGGTTGTTGCTTCCGGTTTACTCTTGCTAGCACATGAGTCCGGGAGTGCTCGAGGTTTGATTCGTAGGACGATTTCAAGCCAATCACGGTTCGTGTGGATACCGTAGAGGAGCCAGGCCGTTGTCTTGCTCTTGCTGATTCCGTCCAGCATTTAGGTGAAAGATCCTAATACTACAGGTACAAAAATTTTGTTATACGGTTTATGCATGCTTCACTTGGTTCTTGGTTAAGTTTCCTTGTTTCCGCTGCATATTGTGCTTGTTATGAGTGTCATAATAGCTCTAGGGAAACTTACATTATTAATACCCCACAGACGAATGAATTTTGATGAGAGTTTTTGCTGCTTTCTTCTCCACTTCGTCTTCCTTTATTTCTGCTCATCCACTGCCTCTCCTCTCTTCCTCTTCATTTCTTCTTCATAAAATTTCTCTATTAAACCATGTTATTTATAACACGTTATCAACACGACTCTACCCAGAACCGAGCAAAAAAATACACAAAACTAGAAACGAAAACAAACCAAACCAGAAACAATGAAGAACACTTTATCACCTCGGGTAACTGTTCACGCGGATGAGTTCCGCGCCGCCGTGCACGCCACCGCCACCACCGGCGTGTTCCCCGTGCCGTTGCAACCTTGACGGAGCCTTCCTCTTCCACCACTGCCGCCAGGACGCGATAACCCGACGAGGATCCGTCTCGGATCCTTCTTGGCCCGCCCCCTTCTGCTCTCGACGGTCGCCGTTTACTACTTCAGTAGATGCAGCCAGCACGACTCACCGTCTTGCTCGACGCTGTCGCCGTCGACCCGCTACTGCGCCCTCGCCTTGACGCCGTCGCTCTCGGACCCGCACCTGCTTACCGCCTCGTCGCGCATTGCAGAGCTCACCGTCGTCAAGTCGTCCACCGAGGAAGGTGAGTTCGAGGTTGAAGACGACCTAGACGGGTCGTGGTCCGGGTCGGGTTTGACCCGTGTTGGTCTGGACCTTTGGGTAACTGGGCTTGGTTACTTGGAGGCATGGGCTTGGTTACTTGGAAGCTAGGCCTAATGTGTGGCCTGCGCCTGGGCTCCTTCCTTGGGGCCTGGGTTGGCACTATTCACGGCCCAGTCCAGAATTAAAGGGGAAAATAATAAATATAATTCTGGAAAATAAAAAAATAATATATAATATGAGAATATAATAATTATTATCATGAAAATAATTTTGAAAACGGTATTATATACCGGAATAATAACCGGGTATAAGTATGATATATTATATATTATTGCTGAAAGATTTATCGAGTAAGCATATTTTATGTTTTTTTTATTTAAATTACGATTGGGCTATTAAAAGGCCTATTGCATTTAATTTCTTGCTTTAATTTCATTTACGTTTTGGGCTCATACAAGGCCCATCGCATTTAATTTTCGGTTATTTATTGGGCTATGAAAAGGCCCATGGTATTTATTTTCTTGCTTTAATTTACGTTTGGCTTGGGCTCGTACAAGGCCCATCATATTTAATTTATCGCTTCAATTTACGTTTTGATTGGGCTCGTACAAGGCCCATTGTTTTTATTTTTCTGTTATTTACTTATAATTGGGCTAATTAATAAAAGGCCCATGTTTATTTATTTTTATTTAAGTCTTTTATTTATTTAATTTTTGGCATTATGTTAAGATTACAGATATCCGAGGCCCTTAAAATTCCCAGAAGAAATTTATTATGGGCATTAAATGTGGAAATGAATTTAAATAATAATAGTCTGAAAGACTAAATAAAAGAGTCTAGAAGACTCAATAAAAGAGACAATAAAGCAAAGACTGGATATCTTACTGCCAAAAGATCCTGCAGATCTTTACGAAAAAATGAAGAGAGATATGACCACCAGAAGGTGGATATTGTATAACCATCAAGAAGATGGATATTGTATGACCATTATAAAGATGGATACTGTTCTTATCCTGCTTACCCTGAAGGTGCAAGTCAATATATATTGAACAATTTTATTTTATGATCAGTTTTATTATTTTATGTTCAGTATTTATGCTCAGTTTTATTTAATTTTATTTTATTTACTTTACAGCATTTTATAATCATTTCTAAAATAATGGGTCAGGCATTAGTCCTGAAGACAATGCAAGTTGACATCCAAGGGGGAGAGTTATATGTGTAGATGTCAACTATTACACATAACATATGATAGTACAATCTCAAAATGAGAAAAAGAATAACACGCTCCAGAAGAGCATAAGTTTGAATACGTTCCTGAAGAACGCTTGCTTTACTATGATCTAGAAGATCATATATGTACGCTCTGGAAGTGCATATACTCTTGAAGAGTACATAAACTCCCACTTACAGTAATAAAAGAAATTATAGATCCCGTCGAATTGGCTCTTATCCATTCCTTGAAGTAAATGTGATTGTATGTAATAATTTTGATGAACATTCGATTGGACACAAACAGGTCTTATAACAAGGCATCGAGTAAATGGTTATCAAATGTCCCTGAAGGATAAATCTAATATTGATGAAACCGTTGCTTACCATGAAGGTGTAAGCCAATATACCCTGAAGGTATAATCCAATATTGAATGATTTTATTTTATGTTCAGCTTTATTATTAATTGTTATTTTTTTTTTACATTATGTTTATTTCATGCATGTTATTATTGCTAAATTTTTAATATGAACATGAAACTATTATTTCTAGAATAATGACTCTGGCATTTGTCCTGAAGACAATGCGATGACATATTTCGTATTTAATAAACGAAAATTATTCATAAGTAATATATGATTGTACAACCTCAAAATGAAAAGAGGATTAATATGCTCTAGAAGAGCATAAGTTTACTACGCTCTAGAAGAGTATATATTAAGCTCCGGAAGAGCACAAGTTTTATTATAGTATAACGTGCTCCAGAAGAGTAAAATGTTTATGCTCTGGAAGAGCTTGAATTTTATTATACTCCTGAAGAGCAAAATTTCTCCTACCCAAAGTGCTACAGCATTCAAGGGGCAGTGTTATTAAACGTGGAAAATTATATGTGAATGTTGTTGCACCTCAGATGAATAAACTATGAAAAAATGAGTTCTGCTCTCTTATTTTCGAGCGAATATTGTATTGAGACGATATGTGAATGAGATGCTGAATATCTCTATATTAAAAAAGCTATTGTTGTAGCTAACAAACAAGTTGTGAAAAGTTTACCAGTGTTATTCTTTAGATTGTGCTATATAAATATTCGAGTAATTGAAACTTACCATATCCAGCCAGAAGCTAGAATGCACTAGCCTGAAGCTTGTATTTTTAAGTTATTAAATACACGGTTTGCACAGCCCGAAACTAAGACCAACTAGAAGTTGGCTGATAGAAATATAATTTACAGCTGGTAAATAATTTCCCTAAGTTATCATATCCAGCCTGAAGCTGGCACATATAGCAGCATGAAGCTGGCACCAACTTGAAGTTGATTTGTTGATTTATTATTTGGCATGACCGGTTGGGCCATCCCGGAACAATAATGATGCACAGAATTCTTTCGGTTGAAAAACCAGAAGTTTTTACAATCAATGAATTTCTATGTGTTTGTTTGCTGCAAATTAATTGTTTGGCCTTCCTATGATGAGGTAGGCCTAGTATCACCAGCAAGTTTTTTTTGGAAATAATTCATGGAAGTGTACGCGGACTAATAAATCCGCCATGTTAAACATCTAGGTACTTTTATGATTTTAATCGATGCATCGACTAGATGGTCTATTGTGTACTTATTAGACGCAAGTTGGCATATTGCGCGCTTATTATGATTAAGCCAATTGCGGGTACACATCCCTGATTATCTTGTAAGACTATATGTCTTGATAATGTTGGTGTATCTCTTCAATGGATAATGTATATTGTTGGAAATAATGGACGATCTAGATGATTCGTTTATTGAATATTTCCAATTGATTGCAGGACCATTGCTGAAGAGATATTACTATTTGAGAACATGATATTTTACACGCAGCAAATGTGCATCAAGCCAATAAGATATTATAAGATCATAAGATCTCCCAATTGGTTCTAGGTCACAAAATATCTCCCATCTTCAGACCGTTGATTAAGCACCAAATTCTCCACCACAACATAGTAATGTTGGTCCTTAAAGAAAATTGGGAATAGATGTTGGGTATGAATCTCCATCAATTACAACATAATTGAAACTATTGACTAAAAGATTGGAGATTTATTTATAGCAAGGTTTGCTTATTGTTAAATTTAATGAATGTGTTTACCTAACATCAGGGGGAGAAAATAAGCAGCTGGATCAAGATATAATTGAAATGTTATTCAATGCTTAGTTTTGATCCTCAAAACGAATGTGAACCTGAAGTTCAGAAGATGATTCATTTGCAAAATATTAAGTCAATTGCCAGACATATTTTAAAAGTGTGACCATACCAGCTGCAAATGCTCCTGCTCGATTTAATGTTCCTGGAGAACAATTAAAATATGCAAAATAAATCCAAACTACGCCAGAAGCGTAGAATATGCTCGGTTCCAAAGAAAACTTCTCGATAGAGAAAAAGGAGCAAAGATTAGATGACCCTAGTAAGAAAATAAGACCTCCAGTAGAGGTTCAAATTAAAAATTCTCCAGAAGAGGTTGGTTTTTTCTGACACAATTGATAAAGTTCCAGAACTAACTCAGGTACCTGAAATAAATGAAAATGATGAGATCTCAATTACAGTGTCAGAAACAAGATGGAACCGATGTGAAATAACCGTCGACGGAATTCTTATGATGTAGCGCTAAATATTATGAAAGAAAATGAGGATCATGAACCTACTGATGATTGTAGGTGCAGAATGATTGGCCAAAATAGAGAAACGCGATTAATGCTGTGTTGGACTCGCTAGTGAAGCGAGAAATTTTTTTTTCCGACCTGTAGTCCGCACACCAGATGGTGTAAAAATTGGCTGGTCATAAAATGGATAGTTGTGCAGAAAATGAAATTTTGAGATATGAAGCATGGTTTGTAGCACAAGTTTTCACCCAATGACTTGATGTTAATTATGAGGAGATATACTCCCCTGTGGTGGAAGCAACTATTTTAAGCTTGATAAGTCTGGCATTATATGAAAAATTAAAAATGCATCTAATGGATGCTCTTACAGCCTATATTTTTATGGATCCATAAGTCATGATATATGCAAAAGAATCCCTAAAGGATTCAAGTTGCTTGAAGCAACTAATTCCCGAGTATATATAAAATTATGCTAAATTAATATGTACATGAATTATTATTGCTTATGCATAATTATATATGATTTATTATTCTATATTTTAAATATTATTGGAACTCCTGAAGCAGTTTCCAAATGTTGTGCTATGCTTTTAAGAAAGATTTTTGAGATGAAAATCTCATTGGTCCTGGAGTACCATGTCGAAGTGTAATTTATCATGTTGGTAACATGAAGCCTATAGTTTTTGCTATAAGTCTTTTGGCAAGATATGGCTATGCTCTTATCTTCGGGATATAATAAGATGTGACATTATATTAACCCTGTAAGCCCAAAGAAAATTTTTAGTTAGTTTTGCAGATGCAGGTCCTTTATTTGATCCACATAAAGCACAGACGGACATCTGCTACAATTTCACACATAAAATTGCTATATCATCGGGACCGCAAAAGCAAGATGACAAGAATGATTCTCCAACAAAAATAATGGAGAAAGTGTTGCCTACATTGTCCAATTAAAGTAATGGTGTATCAAAAGTGATCGGACAAAGCACACGTCACCAGGAGTTGACAAGGACGATTGGCATGCAACAACTTCAAGAGATCAAGAGAGGCCAAAATGAGGGGGAATAGGATACGTACTGCACTCTTTTTTCCTTCACCAAGTTTTTATCCTACTGGGTTTTTCTTGGTAAAGTTTTTAACGAGGCAGTTATTCCAAAAGCGTATTCCATCGACTGTACAATGACATTCAAAGGGGAGTGTTGTAAAATAAACATGGCGAATGTCATGTACCTACCTGTATTATTAATACCCCCCCAGACGAATGAATTTTGATGAGAGTTTTTGCTGCTTTCTTCTCCACTTCTTCTTCCTTTACTTCTGTTCATCCACTGCCTCTCCTCTCTTCCTCTTCATTTCTTCTTCATAAAATTTCTCTATTAAACCATGGTATTTATAACACTTCTTATTTTTATTCCTTCCAATTATTATGTTTTCAAATAAAGTGAAGGAGTCATATTTTTAAAATTACAAAAAGAACCCAAGCCTTTGACCAATGAATCTGCCAAAATAAGAGAGATATACCTCGAGAGGGAGACACGAGTCTTGCCGGTACTTATCTTTAAATCATTTTCTCATCCATTCTTCTCATTTTCTTTCCCACATCATTCTTTGCTCCCTGAAGCCAAGCCTTAAAGCAAGGACATTGAACATTAGTAGGTTCTTTTCCTTGTTTTTTTTGTTCCTTTCATAGGTGCCCTACACGTGTGAGTAGATCCAACTACCGTCGCACTTCTCTAACCCATGGTTCACATTACGGGCGAATGTTATACAGCTAGCTCTCCGTGTTGCTGACTTGCTGGCTTGCACATTTCCTTTCTTTCCCATTGTTCTCAGGATTAGGTTGGACGATACTTTGGGACAGAGGCTGCCACACCTGAGCTTCCCTTTCTCTTAGCTTTGGCCCATCCATATCAACTGGTGTTGGATAAGTAATGATTAATTAGTATCCAGCCAATACTCATAAATAATATTATATCAAACAGGTCACAACTAAAAAAAAATGGTTCATTTTCCATGATGAACTACTATTTCAGTGTTATAAAATATAAGGGTATGGATGCCATTTTGTAATATATGTGTGTAAATAAATAAAGGATGCAGATGGGGGTTTTTGCTTCTCCTAAAAACCAAGACAGAGGCTCCCCTCTTTTCATATTTTTTCACCTCTTCCATTGATTGACTCCTCTCCTTTTTCTTCCATCCAAAATCGTTTATTCTTAACACGTTATCAGCACGAACTCGTCTCTACCCGAGAATCGAGCTTCGTTTCGCAAAAGGAAAAGAGAAACCGGAAATCGAGCAGAAAAAAAATGAAAAAGAGAAAAAAAAGAACTCCGGCCGGCACTGTTCACGCCGGCCACCACCTGTCGCGCCGCCGTGCACGACACCGCCGCCACCAGCCTGCTCGCCGTGCTGTCGCGAGCTCAACCCCGTCGTCTCCTCCTCCTTCCGCCGTGAGATGCGCCGGCAGGAGCCCACGACCCGACGGACGACCCGCGGATCCGATCTCCCTCTGGCCGTCGGATCTGCCCGTTCTGCACCTCTTTCGTTGCTTGCGTCGCCTCGCCGTGTTTCCCCTCCTCTTCGCCGGCCGCTTGCTACTCCTCTCCGCGTCGCTTGCGCGGCGCCGCCACCTGCAAGCCCGACCTGACGGGTTCGAGCGACCCGCAGCCACAACTGCACACCCCACGGCGGTCACCTCGCGCCTTCCTCTCCTCGCTGCAGCCGTCGCCTCGCCACCACAGCAGCCAGCCCGCGTCGCGCCGCGCCTCCCGGGCCATGCCGCCGCATGCAGCAACCCGCCTAGATGAGACGACCCGTTTTGTGGTCGGGTCTGACCCAGATGGTGGGTTGAAGAAGATGACATGGCCTTACACTTTGGTCCCTGGACTCCCGATTTATGCAGGTAAGTCCCTATAATTTAGTCCTTTCGTCAATTATATTTTTAATTGGGTCCTAGACGAAAACAAAATAAATTATTTTGTTGTTGATAATTAATTTATCATTGTATGAAATTGTATTTTGGATGATTGAATGGATGATGAATTCACGGTGAGTCACGGAAAAATTTTTCGGTGACTATGAATAGTAAATCCGGGCTCATGAACAGTAATTAGCCGGAATTTATGTATGACCGAAATTAGAGTCTCGAGATTTTCTCGGCAGAGCCCGGAAGGCAGTTATATAAGCCCGGAAGGTGTGACGAGCATAAACTGTATGTGAATACTGTCGCATACATAAATTGTGATGAACACAAGCTTAATTATGATCCAGAAGATCATAGGCTTACGCTCCTGACGAGCATAAACTCCTGAAGAGTATGGAATACGGAATAAATGAATGCCTTAAGCATTAGTCTCGAAAACAATGCACAAATTGACATCCACAAGGGGGAGAATTTTAAGTGTGGATGCCAATATACCCTGAAGGTATAAGCCAATATTGAATGATCTTATTTTATGTTCAGCTTTATTATTAATTGTTATAATTACATTATGTTTATTGGGTGATTAAATGATTAAATTTTTAATATGAACATGAAACTATTGTTTTTAAAATAATGACTCTGGCATTTGTCCTGAAGACAATGCGTGACATATTCCGTATTTAATAAACGAAAATTATTCATAAGTAATATGTGATTGTACAATCTAAAATTGAGAAGAGGATTATATGCTCTAGAAGAGCATAAGTTTATTACGCTCTAGAAGAGCATATATTAAGCTCCGGAAGAGCACAAGTTTTATTATAGTATAACTTGCTCTAGAAGAGTTAAATGTTTACGCTCTGGAAGAGCTGAGATGCTGAATATCTCTATATTATAAGGCTATTGCTGTAACTAACAAACAAGTTGTGAAAAGTTTACAAGCATTATTCTTTAGATTGTACTATATAAAATTCGGGTTATTGAAACTTATCATATCCAGCCAGAAGCTGGAATGCACTAGCCTGAAGCTAGTATTTATAAAGTTATTAAATACACGGTTTGCACAGCCCGAAACTGAGACTAACTAGAAGTTGGCTGATAGAAATGTAATTTACAGCTGGTAAATAATTTCCTTATGTTATCATATCCAGCCTGAAGCTGGCACACATATCCAGCCTGAAGCTGGCACATATAGCAGCCTGAAGCTGGCACCAACTTGAAGTTGGTTTGATGATTTATTGTTTGGCATGACTGGTTGGGCTATCCCGGTTCAATTATGATGCACAAAATTTGATTTGGTCATTGATTGAAAAACCAGAAATTTTTACAATCAATAAATTTCCATGTGTTTGTTTGCTGCAAAACTTATTACACGGCCTTTCTAAGATGAGAATGGCCTAGCATCACCAGCAAGTTTAAGAATAATTCAGGGACATGAACGCGGACTGATCAATCCGCGGTGTTAACCATCTAGGTAATTTTTACGATGCATCGACTAGATGGTTTATTGTGTGACGAAAGTTGGCATAAGTGCGCACTTATTATGCCACTTGCGGGCACATGTCCCTACTTATGTTACTAGACTATATGTCTAGATAATGCTGGGATATTTCATCAATAAGAGACTGTATATCATTGGAAATAAACCCAAACAAATCTGGGGGAACATTGACAATTGATTGCACGACTGTTGATGAAATATTATTGCTTGAGAAATTGATATTTTATATGCAGCAACACTGTGCATCAAGCCAACATGATGTTATAAGAACCCCCCCATTTAATTAATTAATGGTCACATACATAGTATCTCCCATCTTCGGACCTTGAGTTATATAATGCTCCACCACAGGGTTGTGAAATTGGTCCCTTAAAGAAGATTGGGAATCTACGTTGGGTATGTATCTCCATATATTATAAAGATAATTGAAACCTATGACAGGGGATTGGAGATTCATTTATAGCAATATTTGCTTATTAGTTGATGTTTTACCCAACATCAGGGGGAGAGAAAATAAGCAGCTGGATCAAGAAATTATTGAAATGACTTATCAATATTTAATTTTTGATCCTCGAATATTAGTATGAACCTGAAGTTCTAAGAAATGATTCATTTGCAAAAGATTAGTAAGTCATTTGCCAGACATATTTATTTGAAATATGTGACTATATACCAGCTGCAAATGCTCCTGTTTTGATGTTCCTGAAGAATAATATAAGTATGTAAATGAATCCATATGGATTATACTCGGTTCCAAAAGAAAAGAAATTCTCGATAGAGAAAAAGGAGCAAAAGTGATAAGATGGCCCCAGTGAGAAAATAAGACCTCCAGTAGAGGTTTGAATTAAAAGTCCTCCAGAAGAGGTTGATTCTCTGACACAATTGATAAAATTTCCAGAAGTAACTCAGGTACCTGAAATAAATAAGCATGATGAGATCTCAATTACAGTGTCAGGAATAAGATGGAACCGATGTGAAATAACCGTCGACGGAATATTTATGTTTAATATAGCGCTAAATGAAATGAGGATCATGA
Organism: Turnera subulata; assembly: GCA_028386065.3. NCBI lineage: Eukaryota > Viridiplantae > Streptophyta > Magnoliopsida > Malpighiales > Passifloraceae > Turnera > Turnera subulata. Next base: position 95,800 of record JAKUCV010002194.1, on the reverse strand, counting down.
ACCTACGAATGTAGGCACAGTATAATTGGCCAAAATAAAGAAATACAATTAAGGCTGTATTGAACTCGCCCGAAGCGAGAAATTGGACTCGCCCGAAGCGAGAAATTTTCGGACCTGTAGTCCGTACACCAGAAGGTGTAAAAATTCTATTGGTCATAAAAGGGTATTTGTGTGGAAATAAATAAATAATAAGATGTAAAGCACAGTTTGTGGCACAAAGTCTTTACCCAAACGACCAGGTATTAATTATGAGGAGATATACTCCCCTGTGGTGGATGCAATTATTTTGATATGTCTGGCAGTATGTGAAAAGTATTAGAAATGCATCTAATGAATGCTATTACAGCCTATTAATATGGATCCATAAGATTATGATATATATATATGATCCCTGAAGAATCTAAGTTGCCTAAAGCAACTGATTCCCGAGAAATTACAAAGTTGAACTAAATTGATCTTTATATGGATTAAATAATTTTTTTTCTTGGTAAGGTTTTTAATGAGGCAGTTCTCCCTTAGCGTATTCTACCTACAGTACAATGACATCCAAGGGGGAGTGTTATAAAATATAGGGGTATGGATGTCATTTTGTAATATATGTGTGTAAATAAATAAAGGATGCAGATGGGGTTTTTGCTTCTCCTAAAAACCGAGACAGAGGCTCCCCTCTTTTCATATTTTTTCACCTCTTCCATTGATTGATTCCTCTCCTTTTTCTTCCATCCAAAATCGTTTATTCTTAACATTCAGGAAGGAAGTATCAAATACAGTAAAATGCAAACAGTGTTTTTTTTTTGGTTAAAATACTTTAAGAATTTCAGAAGGGGTCTTTTGAGTAAATGGATAACAAATTCAAATACTACAATTGTATAATTTGTTGGTGCCAAATTGGCCATAAGGAATAAAATCCTCCCCATACAGATATTTTTTTTCTAATGTATAAAACTCACTCAAGACCTTTAAGAAGACTAGGTTTAACCACTTGGTTAAGTCATCATTACTTGCAAACTCTAAACCCCAAAGGAGTTGATATATATGCAAAATGCAAAACATTATTCTTTCTTACGTGCCGCTTTTTTGGTGGAAATCTTGAGGCGGTGCGTGGAAACTGTCATAGGGGATTCTTCATTGCATTACAAAATATGTGCCATGAGAATCAGTTATCAAGATTCGGATTCAGCTACCAACGAATCCCTCATTTCCCGGGTAGCTCTAGCTCCGACGGTGGCGTTGGCTTGGCACTTGGTACAAGCCCAACACAGAAGATGACGCCCAGGTCAATGATCATGCAGCTACTGCTGCAGAAGGGTTGATAATCAGCTTGCTTGGTTCTCATGGATTCGTTCTCATGGATTCGTTGTGGGGTATTTGTTTGTTGCAGTCTTTCATTTGCTACTACTCCTATGATCAGGATATGGTCGTTTTCTTTATTAATAACTCAATGCAGTCGGCCTCAAGTCAAACCATTGGCGGAAACTTTTTTACAACTCTAGATCTACAATACAATTACAAACAGCAGTCTTCTTACAAACCCAGAATAGCCCCAAAATGTAAACATATATTATATAAAAATCTCAGATTGGAGAAAAATTATGTACGTTAAGTTGGCAATAATAAAGTTCCGCTCTTCCAAAAGTGGGGCAGCATCTAAATTCTGAGGGCCAATTTAGTAAAAGAAAATAGTAATTAGACCAAAAGATAGTGTCTTCACTAGCATGTAGAAACATCTAATTTTTTTTTTTTTTTTTACTACAATGTCCTCTATCTTGCTCCAGCACAAATCATGTGTAGAACCTCGCAAGACAAAATAGTTACCGAAAAAAATCCTACAAAGTAGAAGGCAGATGTAAGCTTCAAAGGAAGTGCTAAAATTATTTCCCTAAAATAGTCTTTTGGGTAAAGAAGTAAGCTTCACGCCCGATTGCAGATCAAACAAACTGACTGTCCATCGCTATATCACCCAATCCTAAAATTTGGAAATCTAGAAAATAACTCCATCTACCGTGAGAGAAAACAATGATTTCATAGCATCAAGCACATTAAAAATAGTAGGAAAGTCTGTGTTTCTTGGAATGGTCCGAGGGCTCAATGCTGAACTATGCTATGCAAGAACCAGGTAAATATCCGGCAGCATTTGAAGATACACAAACAACTGAATGTAAGGCTGCAAACAGGATGTAGTCTAGTCCACTCGTTTCCCAAATTAAGTTAGCATGAACAACGGACAGCAAATTTTGAGCAAAAAATAAAAAACAACGGACAGTAATCCACATTGCTAATTCATTAATTATTGTAAAGAAAAGAATAATTTGCTGTAACAACAATAATGATGATAGAATATCTGGACCAGTATCTACAACCAGTAGTTTACGGCGCCCAAATCAGAACTTGTCCAGGATTCACCAGTCCTAAAGGTTAGCAGAGAGTTGAATAAAAAAGAATCATTCTTGATTGCGAAGGAAACAGTCAAAAGGAATAGGCAATAGTAAGAGCAATCTCCGTTGTACAAAATTACAAAATGAAAGTTAATGCATTCTAACCGACCCCTCACCAAAACTACTAGCAAAAGAATGAAACACAAATAATATCAAGAGGAGGAGAAGTCAGAACACACACTCTTTTCACATAGCCACAAACAAATTTCAGCATACATAGATTTACACGCCTCAATGTAAAGAGATTGAAGCAAGGGAGGACAGGATGCATGAGAAGGGAAGCCAAATGGAGATCAGGCGCAGATTAAAGAATTACAGCATACCATTCAAAGTGTGATGTACTTGTTGATGGAATCTCTGAGATTGGAGTAAAGACCATAAAGCGAATACTGTCGAAGGTTCTCCACTTCATACCAGGAGTTGAGGACTGACAGGTGCTTATCCGTGCCGGAGAATGCCAACTGTATCCCAAGGCTGCAATCCACATTGCCCCCATGGTTAATGCAATTGGGTGTTCTGATTGCACAATCCTGATTGTTGAGGCAGACAAGGCGAGAGTTCCCGGAGCACTTAGCGCATCCATCTCTCTTCCAATACAAGTTCTGCAGCCTTCCTTTCTTGAACTCAAGCACCTACATGAAAGAAAAACAGAGGTTTCAGCCTCCAAAGATCTTCCAAAGAGATTTGCCAAAGGCTTCAGAAAAGAGGTTGTCTTACCAGAGTAAAGCTAGTTACAGTGTAGGTGCTGTTTGCCACAAAAGCAGGAAGAGACCTGGCAGCATATTTCCGACCAGCAAAAGCAACCATATAGCCACCATAGTTATCCTGAAAAAAAAAAAAAAAGAAAAACAATAGCAACAAAATATAACATAACTAAAACTGCCATGAACCACATTTTCAATCCGACTTTGACATGAGATTATTATTCAATGCCACCTCCCCCAACTAAGATCAGCAAGTCCTACGATAAATGGCATTTCAAGGAATGGAATTTTGCGTGAAAAAAATAGCTAAATAACCCAAAAAAAAAAAAATCAAATCACTTTTTAAAAAAGTCCAATACAAGTCAAACTAAGTAAAACTGAATAAAGCATGGAGTTAAGGGTTAGAGTGACAAACCGGGGAGAAGGAAGAGGTGTTAATGGTGAGGAGGGAGATCTCGTCGACTTTAGGCCGGAAGAGGGCGATCTGGGAGTTTTGGCTGTTGAGGGAGAGCCTGCGGTCGCAGGGGGAAAGCTGTAGGGAGCTGTTGTAGAAGAACGCCGCCCTCGAAGCGAAGGATATCCCGAAGCTGAACCCGTCTTTCACTTGGACGGTGGTGTCCTGGCACGGGGAGAAGGCGTGGTTGTTGTCGTCCGATTTCACGGCGGAGAGACAGCAGCTCAGCATTCCGAGCGTGTAAAGGAAAAGCTTTATGCTCCTTGTTGGTGTTGCCATTATCGGAAGTCTCTGTGCTTCCCTCCTCCTCTGTTGTCCTTTTTTCTTTCTTTCTTTCTTTTTTGTTTTTTGACTTCACAGCGGAGAAACAGCAGGCAGAGGGAGAGAGAAAGAAAGAAGGGAGAAAATATGGACGCTCCTCGATGGACACAACTTTGGGCTGCAAAATCCCTAAACCAAGCCTAATGTTGTTTGGGGCCTTTGGGCTCACTTTAATTATGCTTTCTACCTGTCTCTCTTTTTTTTTTCTTTCTTTCTTTTTTCATTACAAAATAGTTTTGTTTTTTTTATCGACGTTACAAAATATTGTAAAACAGGATACTTTTGGGGGAAAAAAAAAATAGTATCCCTCTTATCCTCGAAGTCAAATACTGAAATGATTTCTACTATCAGAAATTAATGAAGACATTATTAGCAATTAAAGGTTAGAGTGCTACTTCCCTCCTAAAGAAAACCAATTTTTTTTAGTAGAAACTTTAAAACTCATTTTGATAGTTTTTTTTTTACCTAAGTGGTGTGATTGCAGCTTGGACTCAAAAAAAAAAATTCTTTCAATGAAACAAATAGCTTTTGCTATTAAAAAAAAAGGCTATTTTATGAGATAATTTTTAACAAGAACTCTATTTTGGAAGAAGAAAAACCGTGCGTGATAAAATTATCTATGAATGTATGTACTACCAACCGCTGGAGGGCGAGGGCCAACTACCAGTCCAAGTGGGTTAAATAGCCGATAGGGAACACGCAATCTAAACCGTCAAAAGCTCAGCAGGAAACCTAGTTAAATCCATCGGTTGATAATGGGCCAGATAAGCAGGGAACGGAATACACCCAGGGCCAGCCACATAAAGAATTTCTCACCCGACACGACACCTGTATTATTCTGTTCTTAAAAAACTTCTTTATCCGCCAAGTAACGACGCATTAGTATTTATATATTTATTTATATATAGATATATATATTCCTCAAAAACACAAAACCCAGCCCAAAAGGCATAATAAACAACAGTAAAAAAAGATCGGGCATCCATTTCCTCTCCTTTCACTCTCAGTTGAAATCGCGAAAGAAAGAAAGAAGAAAGATGATGAATCGGTTGAAGCTTGTGGTTGTCCCCCTCGCCTTGTCTCTTTGCGTGATCCTACCTCTTATCCAAGCCACCGATGTCCAGTACTGCAGTATGTGTTCCGTTTTTTTTTTTCTTTTTTTCTACAGTTTTAGACCACAAAATTCCATTGTTTTTGACATCGGCGGATGATGATGATGCAGGTAGGAGGGCGTATGACGTGAAGGTCAGCAGCGTCGACATAAAGCCGAATCCGGTGGTCAGAGGCCAGGAAGCCACCTTCAAAATCTCCGCTACTACTGGTCTGCTCCATTTTACTGCTCTTTTTTTTTTCTTTTTCTTTTTCTTCCTTCGTTGGGTCAAAAGTCAGCTACTAGACTATCACTCTATTTGGTTCTCTTCGGTGGAAATTAGGGTTCTTATTATTCTAGATTACTTGAGAGAGGCAGTAGATGAATACATTTCTGGCTTTATTTGAACAGGCAAACCCATAACGGGAGGGAAGGTGGAGATTGGCGTCTCCTATTTTGGGATTCACATCCATACCGAGAACCATGACCTTGACGAGGAGACCACCGTCCCCATCTCCGCTGGCGATTTCGTGTTGTCTCATTCACAGGTTCTGCCCGGATTCACCCCCCCGGTAAGCAGTTTCTCCCAGTTTCACTTTCATCCTTCGTCACATAATGACAATTGATAAATGCATCACTCTACTGTCTCTTAGTAATTTGTCTGTCTTAATAAACCAACCAAATCACAATTCCTGCCTAGCATGGTGTTTTGTAGCTTATCGTGATGCAAATTCTTCTGGAGGCCTTCAACATCACTGCAGACCTATTCAAGTTGGATGTTAGTTTACAAACAATACATGAGATTAGTTTGTTTGTGAGGTGCGCTTTGACTATTCATTGATCAACTTCTCTTTGTTGTTAACACTCCCTTGATACCATTCCATCACCATTTTGATGTTCTACCCTTTCCAAAATATATCCGTAGCAACTTTTTTGTTCCGGGGAGAATATGATCTAGCCCCTTTGTCCTCTTAGTTTGCAGGGCCCTGCTCAGAGCTGTTTCCTATTAACATTCATGGGCTAGCTTTCTTTTTTTATCTCGGAAATTGCGTTACATAGCATATGTTCGGATAGGTTAAGGGTAGTATAATCATGCAAGATTTCCTATTGTGTAATATGACGCACAGCTGGGCTTTGGGGCGAATCATATCCTAGTAGTGGAGGAATAATGTAGGAGTTTTGATCTCTGTGGGAGAATTTTGGGGGGTGATGGGTGAGGATGGAAGCAGAGTTTCATGAAAATCATATATTGCTCAAGAAGTGGTGGATGCTTGATGCGTGGGAGAACATAGAGTGAGCTGTCTGCATACGAATATATGCACTCTGGAAAGAATAGCTACCTCTCAACACATCAGGAAAGAAGTAGGAATCAAAATCGCAAGTCCTCCAATGACTGTAGGGTTTTGGTGTTAGAACCACTACTGTGTGAACATGTCTCCGGGCGGTGACCAGGAAGTTGCAACTTACCACGACTTACGGTGAAGATTAGGCCCGTCGAAAGGAGCCTAAACCTTTAGAACTCATTAAGAGAGAGTTCTGACCTCTTAGAGTGATCTGCTGAATATTACTTGCTTTCTTTATGCATAATAGGTCCTTTTAAATAGGACTACCTCATTACAGAAGAGGAAGTAGATCCTATTCTTTGGAAAGCAATAAAGAGGAATAAGAAAAGATAATGAAGAGGTCAACTCTTTTCCTAAATTACTGCAGCTGTTAAGCATGATTTCAGCCCATCAATCACTGCTGATTGTTGAGTATGATTTCTGCCATCGTTTCGTCTGGTTATTGAGTTCATAACATTTGGATTCTGGCACCCTGTAAATTAATACCACATGCCCATCTTCGTGTGGCTAATTAAAGGGATGGCATGCAATTTCTTCAGCACACGGTTGCCATCTATTCTCATAAAGAAAGCTTAAGGAGCGATGGCCTTTCTCCAGGACATAGCCCTGCTCAAGCTCAGCAGCCAAATCTACTGAAGAATTCCATTTTAGGACTAGTTAAGGAGCCTTCCAGAAATTTGGAATACCGCAGTCTCATATTCTGAGCATTAAATGAAAGATTTCATTGGATTATAGTTGTAGCTGTAGACAACTTGATCATCTACACCCATGTGAAACGTTAATATCTTGGTCATATGCTTATCTTCTGCTTTATTGTATTGCTGTGCTTTGGACTGCCTGTTGGAAGGATTGCTATGTGTTGTAAGCTTGTTTAAATTTGTACATATATAACAGAAATTCATAGTGAACATTGTAATTGCCAATAGCCTGTTAGTTATTTCCAGGCTTTATCCTGGGTCAGGACTTCATAAAATAAGCTGTATTGAGATCGACAGTATGTTAGAAGTCCTGCATGAGTTTTTTTGGGAAAGAAGAAAAATAACTTTACGTGTTTTTGGCATTTGACATCTTTTTTCTCGATATTGTCACTTGCAGGGGCCTTACACACTTACAATGAAGATGTATGATGAGAACAGACGAATCCTTACTTGCATTTCCTTTGGCTTCACCATTGGGGTGGGAACAGCAGTTGCTGATAGCTAAACTGCCTGAATATTTGTTTTTCGGTCTGTAACATCAGCTTAATGGTAGCTTGTTCCGCTGCCACTTTATTTGTGTAGTTTGTACCTCGTCTGATGTGTATGTTGTGTACTTAAGCTATTGCTATTTCCTGAGCGAGGATAAATGCTCTTGTAACTTTGCTTAGCACATTTAAAGTGCTGGTCTTGTTGCCCGATGGGGTGCTGGTCGTTAGAATATGGACCCGTATCTAGAGATTTGCAACCCGGTCAAATTTAGTTCGGGTAGTATATTACCTGCGTCTCACTTTCACAGTGTAAAGTCGTGCGTTTTAGTATATGTGAAGGTGGCGAAGGAATAGATATTATTCCTACAATTATTGATTTCCCCTCCCAGTGTACGTAGGAGGGAAAATAACAGATTCTATATTTGCTCGCTGTTTCGAATTTGAGTATTGGGTTCGTAGCTCTTTTTAATTGAAGAAAAGTTTTCAATTCGATCAGGGTTTAAAACTAAAGCCTTGCGAACCCCAAAAAGTCAATATTAAAAGTTTTCTATCAGTAGGCCGATCCGGCGAGAATTGAACTAGATAGATTTAAGGTTTTTATGTCCTGACTGGTGGTTGAACCAAGTTAGGCATCTTGTCATGTTTTTTTTAGGATTTTAACCATGGCTGAACCTAGATATTGAACTTCTTATTTACCAAGGTATTTCCTGACTTCTCCAGCTCTGGTTTCTTATTAATACAGTTCAACTCTGGTTTGTAATAACTTTGGACAGGTCAGTTTTTATCTTCTCTTAATCGTGTTGTCGCACTCAAGAAATAAAAAGGTGTTAGAAAGTAGTAAAATTGTGAAGATCGGTTGCTGCTATGTTTTCTCATGCCTTTTGAAGGGCCAATGCAACATGGACCCTTCTTCAGCTACTTGTATTAGGCAAAAGGATTCCCTTTCTTGGGCAAACTCCATATTATAGGCTTTATCCCAAAACAATTTAGAATGGCCCGGATTGCACGAACTTGCTATGTCCCTTTGATACATACAGCTAGAATAGAAGACTCGTTAGCTTTACACAAGGGCCAACAACTTTAATTGGTGCATATGGTGTTGGGAACTGAAGCACTGTGGAATTGTGATCATGCTAAATTGTTCATATTGGAAGTTGAGTCTCTAGTCTCTACTACAATACAGCGTGGGTACAAGTGTTCTCATTAGTTATTTCAAACTGAACCGCGAAAAGTGCCAAAGTTGAGAAATCATGAGTGGGTATATATCTTGGTCACTCAACTCTTTGGTGACTAGAGAGGAATGGCACACTCCAATCTCAATCATAATATGTTCCTTTCCTTTGGGCCTCATGCTTCGCTTCATGGTTGATAACATAATTGAAAATGGTAGATAAAAAGGGCGAGTTCACTTTGATAGACAGGGTAACATGCACGGTCTCCATCCTAGTCCCCACAATCTCTATATTAACCAACTTTAAAAAGCAACCGGGAGAGAACTTTTCAGTTTTCCACTTTTTCTGCAGTTGGAGACCAAATTAAAAGAGATGATGCCCTCATATATATCTCTTCCTTATACTGATACTGATACTAGGAGGAGTTTCAAGTTTCAACACCGGTTGTGTTTGCAGCTTGGGATCGGGCAAGCATAAGAATTAAGAACACGATCGATGTCAATGAAGGAAAGATTCTTAAAGAAACTGAACTTCATTCCCAACCTAGGCACGTTGAAACAAGGTCGTCTAGTTTCTCAGCTCAACTCCACAGAAACGTTGTTGGATCAGAACCTTCATCATCTCCCACCATCAGCTTCAGCTTACATAAAAGAGGACCAAAAGACACACAATCTTGCTGCCCTAGCCGACAAGATTCACGAGTCAAAACACTTGGCAGAGGAAGCGCTGCTTGATATTTGTGAACAACTGAAAATTGCTTCACCACCTACACCGAATCACAACAAGTTGGATATTGCTGCTGATGCTGAGACTCCAAGCGAAGCTGAGAAGCAGAATGAAGAAGAAAATCCATTATCTCTCACAGATTTCGAAGAGAAATGCCCACCAGGTGGAAAAGAGGCTGTGATTCTGTATACAACAAGCTTGAGAAGTATAAGGAAAACATTCGAGGATTGCCACTCAATCCGGTTTCTGTTGGAAAGTTTCAAGGTAATGTTCTACGAGAGAGATGTTTCACTCCACTTGGCTTACAGGGAGGAGCTATGGTGGACACTGGGCAGCAGACAGATCCCTCCAAGGCTTTTCATCAGGGGAAAGTACATAGGAGGAGCTGATCAAGTGGTCACCCTGCACGAGCAAGGCAGGCTTATGAAGCTCCTGGAAGGGATACCACGTAGACTCTCCACCTCTCCTTGCACTGCCTGTGCCAACATTAGGTTTCTAGTTTGCTCCACTTGTAATGGCAGCCTCAAGGTGGTGCTTGCAGATGGGAACATAAGATGCCCCCAGTGTAATGAGAATGGATTGGTTAGATGCCCTATCTGCACCTCAAACTAGATCTACGTACTTTCTCCAAGTCTCTTCTGTTTGATTGTTTTGGTTTGTATCTTCCCCCCTAACTGTACTTCAGTTGCTGCAGAAGTTGATGATTAATTCTATCTATCCCAATTCCCGTGGTTGCTTGTTTACAGTGCCCGCTTTTCCCTATATATATATATTATGTACATATAGTATAGCTTCTTTAAGGGTTTTTTCAAATTTCTCAATGATTCTACTTGAATGCCAAGGGAAAGCTGCAAAGTCTGGATTCTTGAAATCATAGTTTTATAGGAATGTAAATTAGTATGGGCGCCCCACGAAGTCTGTGATTGCTACTTTGCTCCCATAGTCCCATTGATATAATTATATTCCTAGTAGTAAACAAAAACTACTTAGTACCACCAAACGCGCTCCATTAATTTGGTGCACACAAGCTGTGACTGACTGCTATTGCATTCTGCACTTGCTCTGATGTTAATACATATACGCAAAGTGCAATCTACAGACCAACTATAACACTAATGTGGATCAGCCTTATGAAATGAATTGTACAAGAAGGGTTGTGATGATAAGTTTTGGAATGATTAGGTAGGAGGAGCAAGCACATGGCTCCTCTTCACATTATGAGCAAAAAGCAACTGGTTGGTACAAAAAGCTTTGTGTGGTGCAATAAAGGAAAGACCCATCTAATAATGAAGCATCCATGCCAAATACTTTTCTAGAGTGTCTCCAGACACGTTTCTTTGATTGGTAAAACTTGAGCGATGACTAAAGTGTTTCATGATTCCCATTTACCTTCTTATCAAATTATATGCAATTAGGTCGTATATTCTCAGTTAGAAGAATTGGTGGAAAAGGAAACAAAAAGAAAAAAATTAATCCGTTGGGAAATCATTCATAACGGGAAATGCGGTACAGTTAAGTCTATTTGATGAGTTTTCGACAAAAAAAAAAAAGTCTACTTGATGAGTTAGTCCAGTGCTTGAAGTCATAATGTGACAGACAAACATTAGGAGGAATTTGACCAATCTCGAGAGTTGAGAAGGGCCATCTTTTTTACCTAAAATGCTAAAATCAAATATCATGCCAACTTATATAGGTGGGGGCCTCCCTCCATGTGCAAATGGTTAAAGTTTTATTTGCATCATAAAACTTAAAACATATCTGAAATCAAAGTTCAGGACTTCTGGAAACTGGATTTGCATTTGCAGCATTCTCATCTCCAACCATTTGCCAAACATATATTTGAAGCAGACCAAGTCTCAATTTCGTTAACATGGGCTTGGTCCAAGTGGTAAGCAATTGGTTTTGCTGAAACAAATCTCAAATTCGAGTTTGAATCCTTGTCTATACTAAAAATCGCCATTGCAAGAGTCACTTACCATAGCTAGATGTGCGACCAGGGTCAGATTTGAATTAGTTAAGGGCAAAACTCTGAATATAAATGAGCAACTAAAAAAGAAAACATGTTGGAGGAAAATATAGAGAAATGCTATCCATCCACACAGGGAGGACCGGAGTTCAAGAATTGACATCTTATTATTAGAGGATCATATGAAGGACGCTCAGACGTTCACAAATAGTACCAGAGTGGGGATTTTATGCAAAACCTAATAAGCAACTTTTGGCTCAATTTTCGTTTTCCTCCTAAAACAACCATGCTTTTGGAAGAATCCCTTCTAAAGATTTCTTTTCTTTGTCCTTCCGTCAAGACCAACCTCAAAAAAGTCTTCCTTTCAGTTTTATACTAATTGGGAAAAGGAATATCTTGTTCCGACAAATTACCTCTCAGAAGCGAGAATCCTTGGTTTCCAAAGCCATATAGATTCTCCATGCTAACACTGACTATTGGCACGAGCATTTCATATGGGAACTTGAAATCGAAATGAGTCTTCCTGCATAAACTTGCAAACAACCATCACAAAAAGGAGACTACTTTTCAGGATTGCCAGAAGACTGTAAAGAGGTCAAATGATTAGGAGCTTACTTTGTATAATAAACAGAAATATGACAGGAATAGTAAGTAAATGGCATATTTTAGTAACAAAACGCAGAAACACTAGATAATGTGGTTCCATTTCATGTCCAGATCACAAGAAAAACACACCACTTTTCCCTTTACTCGAGACAAAAATCTGGAAAGAAAAAAGTCCCTCTTTACTTTTCCATTCACAGCTTATAGATCATTCCCTACTAAAGGAATTAAAACAAGTTAGCCTAATCACACGTTCTAAAATTTACATCAATTCTCTAAACAGCAACCTCACTCATTGCAACATTGACCAATGCTGTTGTTGCCATGGTCACATCTGCTTCAAGAGGTTCTGGAAGGGGCTCCGAGTATTGGGTATAATGGAACTCAATCTGCAACCGGTGGTGAAGAGGCGTTGTAAGCATTAAACCTTTCTTGATATCCTCCTGCAACTCCCTGATTGGAATTGCTGCCAAGAAACTCTTTATGTATTCCTTGCAAGAATTCTTACCTCGGCACACGACCTCCAGTTCTTCAGTCTTCATTGACTGCTCACTCTCCAATGGTGGGTCAGGCTTGGTAACCGTCATGACCGATGCAGAGGGCTCATCTTTCCCGCTTCCCTCCAGGGTTCTGGTAGCTGCCACTATATGTTGCTCACTCACTGTTTTGTCATCAGATTGAGCAACATTTGGCAATTTGTGAATGACTGTATTGTCATCAAATTTCAAAACGTAAGCCTGATTGCATCCCTCAAAAAGCCTCTCCCCCAGTGTGTCAATTATGTAGTATGCCTCTGGTTCAACCTTAAGGATGAAAAAATGATCATTCCAACTCACAATGTACACTTGAGGTTCACCATTGCTAGGACATTCTGATGCAATGCCACTAATCTCATCCCAGATGTTATCGAATGACATGGCACCTTGCAAAAAGTCAAATCTTCCCTCATCCATCCCTTCTGGATGGAAAAACCCAATAAAAGACTTGCCAGGAACCACAGACAGAGAGCGAATATTGGCTTGGAGGACTGTCTCAAGATCAAAGTGCCCATCTGGAAATCGCTCCCGATAGGCTTCATTCTCACAAAGGTTTCTCCATTCCAACGATCCCTCCCTGATCAGGCTGTCAAACTGGGACTTAATCGGCATTAGATCCTGGTTGTTCTGAAACCAATCAGCAATAACAGCAACAAGGGCCGTACATGCACTTTCACCTGCTGCACGCTCACTTCGCTGATCTATGGAAGCAAAGAAAACCTGGGTATGAAGGCTCATCTGTCCATCACGGCTTATCACTTCTTTATGTTCCCAAGTACCAACAGCAAAGTTATCGTCTCCAAATTCAGACACAGAAGATCTGTTTGCAGGAGAATCCTCATCTGCCTTTTGCAACTGCAAAAACAAAGTACTTATCATTCAGTTTTACAACATTGAACACTAAACTCAGGGTAGTTTAATTGCAAAGACCCCAAATATATCTTTCAAGAAACCAATGAGGTTCTTATTTCTCCATTTACTTAAACTCAACATGAAAATATAAACACACTAAGAAAACAACAAAATTAGAGAAGTAGAAGAAGACTGATCATCTGGACTTACCCCGGGGGCATTAGCTTCGTCAGAACTAAGCTGCCGGCGATCAAAATCGATATCATCCCCACCTTCTTCTCCATATGCCTTTTTCAACAATGGCTCGCCTTTGGCTTTTGGAGACCTAAAGTTAAGCTTCCTCTTCCTCCAAGGGAGTATGCTGCGTTTTGAGCTTTGGAAGAGAGAGGATTCAGACACTGATAGAGTTGAATCATCAATATGTGAGCAGCCGACATCTGACCTACGATGGCTGTAGTAAACCCAGCCCTCATCTTCATTAGTTTTCTTCATATTGGTGTAAGTTGACCCTCCTGCAACGTTTGCAGATGCCAGAGTGCCATAACTAAATGACTTCCTAACATTAGAGCCCTCCTTGACCTCATCGGACTCTCCTTCCTCAAAATCATCTAGCGAGTCGGAGTCAAATGGATAATTATATTCTCCGTCTTCACTTCTTGCACAGCACCTGTCTTCACTGCCCTCTTCCTCACGGCAAGCCTTTTTTGCTCTCCTAGTGGACACAAACTCGGTGAAAATTTTTACCCTTCTGAGACCAGCTTTTATGGCAGAAAGCTCATCCCTTTCACTGGCAGCATCTTCCCCCGAGAGAGGAGGTGATGAAACAGGAACCATTGCTCTCTGTACTGACTCTGGGCTTTCTGGAGCAGTTCTCAGTTCCATTAAGCTGAGAGATACCTGGATAGTTGATGCAAACTCGCGGTGAGGATGTATGTTTCATCATGCAGCAGGACAGACGGCAGAAACAAATGGAAATTGAAATGAATTCAAAGCCACATACACTGAGCCTAGGGCAAGGATCAGCACTCCCCGCAGAGATGGTGAGGGGAAGACTTAGTTCAAACTCTTTCTGCTCTGAAACAGAAGCAAATTCAGCAAGATTCAAAACGGATGTTCCAAGAACAGGAACTCTGTTTTTTGCGCCTTGATTAACACCCTGCATCAGAAAAGAAAAGCGCAGTTCAGACTAAGTTCTGAAAATAAGGAGACAGCCGGAATACAAATCTGAAACCAATTGAGTGTCACAAAGTTATCAAGAAACGACATTGTTCCAAAGAATGTAACTACAAACAAGGCCTGAAAATCCCAAACATCACAGTCCAAAGTCAACCTTCAATAAAGAAGCCAGAAGGAACTAAACTTTATAAAAACAATTCAATAAAATTATATGGTATGTCCTGAATCATAGAGCCCAATCTCATTCACCAATTAAAAGAAAAAAAAAACCCTAAGATCTGGAAAAGAAGAAAAAAAAGAGAGAAAGAAAAAAAAGGAATGGAATTGAGGTGTACCGGGGGGGAGTGATGTAATAAAAAAATAAAGGGGGGGGGGGGGGGGGGGGGGGGGGTAAAGAAGACACACATTGAAGAGGGTGAAAGAGATCTCCCATGGATGAAAAAGATTGTCTTTGTAAGCGGAGAGAGTACAGAGGATATGGAACTCCTCGTCCCAGAGGGCGACGGCGCCATTCTCCTCATCCTGGGTGAAGTCGACTTCCCTGGTGAAGTTGCGCTTGACGGCGGCCCTCCGCAGCGAGCTCAGCGCCAATTTAGGGCCTTTCCACCGGACCTCCACCGTCAATCTATCGGGCGGCTGCTTGTCCTTCTCGGAAGAAGGCGAGGGTGGGCAGTCCCGCACGAGATCCCACCCTTCCATCCTCCGCACCACCAGCTTCACCTCGTACTTCTTCGACACCAGCGGCGGCCATGGCCGCCATCTCATCATCTTCACCACCATTCCTTCCTCCCTCCCTTGTTTCGAAAATATTGGGTTTTCTTTGCTGCTTCGTGGTTTAATAATTTTTGTTTTAAATTTTTTTAAAAAAAATGCAAAGCTTGAGGAGAAAAAAAAAACACCCCAAAAAAAAGAAGAATGCTGGTGTTTTCAGGTAGGAGTTAGAGAGAGAGAGAGATGCCCGTTAATTTTGTGTAAATAGGGTAGTTTTTTTTTTGGGGGAGGGAGAAGAAGAAGAAGAAAGACAAAAACTAAAAAGAGTTGAGTCCAACCAGGTGGGTTTGTATTTGTTTGTTCAATAGGGTTTGGTTACGGCGGTTGGGGTCCGGGACCCCGAAGTGGAACTCAAACCCCCCACCCCGAAATGAAACATTAATAAATAATAATCCTCCTCAGGCATATCAACGCCGTCACGTATCTCCGTGTTATTCCTTTTTTTTCCTGTTTTCTTTTTTTTTTCCTGTTTTTTACTTTTCCCGAAACCAGCTGTTTTGTTCATTTATTTATACATTGAATTACCATAACTGCGAAACATCAAAAAAAAAATAAAACAAAGAATTACCATATCTGCTGCGCATTACTTAAAACACTTCTTACATGTTCGAGATAATGACGGCGAGTAACCAACGACTGCCATAGATTGAATGAACAGTATTTGTATGTCCTAACCACCGAGGATGGAGCTAAGTCAAACTACTTTAGAGCTATTAACAACTAGACTATCCAAATTAGCCTAAGAATCCTGAAATAAATTGAGTGTAAAGATGTGTTTTGCATTGTGTACTTTAAGAAACACAATTATGCCTTTTAAAAAAAATAAAGACAAATATTCAATATATAGTGTCTATATTCCTCTAGCCCACCTTCTTCTATCTTGGTCGTCCTGTGTTGTGTTTTATACTCTGTTTGGAATGATTTTAATTCTTATTTAAATACATTTCTTGTACGTTCTTAAAAAAAATATATTTCTGACCGGGTTATTTACTTTTTAACCACCTATATTTTTGGTTAAACGGATTTAACTACCTGAACTAAAAAAACTGAGATAGAGGTACCTTGAACTTTGTTTTTGTAAGATTTAACTACCTGAACTAAATATTTAACCACCTGAACTAAAAAAAATAGGATAGATGAAGCGCCCCGATCCGTATTTACCGTACATAGTAAACACTTGCCGGAACTATAACGACCCAACCAAACAAAGCCTAGCATACAGTGTATACAACAGAAACTCTGGCTCAACAGCCCAACATCATAAACAAGTCACCCGAACCCCGGGAACATCAACAATAACACAACCAGCCCAATGGCCCAACAATAGCAATAAATATCACAGCGGAAGACTTAATAACTCACAAAGACACTGTATGCGACACTGATGCAAACTAATGGATCCGAGTCCTGTCCAAGGGATAACGCTGCAGCCTGTCTGGAATGCATCATACCTGAACCACAGATAACTCAACCTACGGGATGAAAGCCCGCAGGTGAGGGGTGAGTCCGAAGTGCTCACAACCATGGATAGACGATCAATATGCAACACTATAAATTACTCAAGGTCGAAAATAAGCACAACAGCCAAAATGACTCGACCCAAAATTGGTCCAAGACCCAAAAGACTTAAACAAAATCCAATTACCAAATTTTATCTTTCCGGGCCCATCACGGATAAGCTAGGGGTCAGACCTGGTTATCAACATATTTCGGGTGCCAGATCAAATCCAAGAGAGCCCAGGGATCGACATCCCAAATTAATAACCCAGAGATAGACATCCCAAAATAGTAACCCAGGGATAGACATCCCAAATATAATCACGGGATAGACATCCCAAGCATAGACATGCTTATCACAAGTAACCCAAATCATGGCCACCACAAAACAGTCTTAAACCATCGAGTCGTACCACTACTTACCACGTGACAATTATATCATCATCATCCAAAACCAAATCACAGGGATCAACATCCCTAACCAAATCACCGGGATTGACATCCCAATCCAAAACCGAGGATCGACATCCTTATCACATTTATTATTTAATCCATTATACTTTATACGAAAAAGATACAATGATAAACACCCAAAAACTCAATACACGGGGATAAATATCCCAAAATTAAATCATGGGAATAAACATCCCAAAATCAATCAAGATACTGGGATAAACATCCCGAATCAAACCACAGCAAATGCAACACCCAACAGTGCAACAATCATCAAACACAACAACCGAGTAATATAGGCACATATCGAAGGAAATCCATCCTCACCTTAGCCGATTACTCAACTCTGAAGACAATGACCGGTCCAAAGCCGGCTCCTCGGGAAACTGCCCGATATCAAAAACCTATACAACAAAACAACATGCTCACATAAATGCACATAATAGGTATGCTATGATGCCATAATCTGTAAACATCCCCGGTTGTATGTCATCATCCTTATAAAATTATCTTTTACCATAATTAAACCTTTTATCCAGAAATAATATACCATATATATATTCGGATATTATTCCGGTACAATACTTTAATTAAACTCTTTTCAAAACATTTCCATAAAATAGTTATACTTTTCCCAAAATATAAACACCATAATTTTCTGGAAAATATAACATATGTATATATTTTTTCCCAAAATATTTTCCATAAAATATATTACTTGCCAATAATAATTACCAAATATTATTATATTAGAAAACCATATTTTCTGAAAATATAATTGTATAAACTTTATTTTCTGAAAATAAATACGAATTATAAATATACATATATATATTTCTTAAAGACAAAATACATTTCCAAACTATTATATACCAACATAATAATTTATTTTTAGAATATTAATTATGTATACTATATGTATATTTCCAGAAGTATTCCCATAATTTTTCAGAAAAATAATAACATTCCAGAAAATATAATCTTAATATATATCTTTTCTAATTAAACATAATATTAATTTTCTAAAATAACATATAATTATCTTAATTTTCAAAGAATCAAAGTATATATATTTCAAAACCCCAAACCCAGAATATTATATATAATTTTCCAAAATAATATTTACCCTTTTTCAGAAATTAATTAGCAGAAAATAGTTATATATATATAAATATATATTTTTTAAAAAAAAAAGAAAAGGAATCCGAACTGCCCAGGACCCAACCCAGGCGCGACCCGCCCAGATGAATCGGGTTCTCACGTTAGGAACGGCGGCGTCGGCGCGACAACGCGAGGGAAGGCTAGCGCATGTTCGGCGAGGCTGAGGCGACTCCTCTGGCGGTGGAAGGGCGGCGCTGCGTCGTCGGCAAGAGGCGGCAGGCGCGGAGAATCTAGATCCGCGGGTCTGCTCGCTGGTCAACGGCGCGTCACGGCCCGTCAGGCGGCGGAACAGCTCGGGGGCGTCGAGGTTGAGGTCGCGACGGCACGACGAGCATGCTGGTGGCGATGGTGTCGTGCACGGCGGCCTGGAACTCGTCGGCGTGCACAGTGACCCGAGGGTGGCTACTGTTCACTCGTTTTCTTTTTTTTCTTTCTTTTCTTTTTTTCTATTTTTCCTTTCTTCTTTTTTTTTTTTATTTTCTGTATTTTTTTTATTTTCTTTTTTTTCTTTCATTTTTTTCTTCTTCTACTCTGTTTTTTTTTTTCGATTTTCTCTTTTTTTCTTTTTTTTCCTTTTTTTCTTTCTTTTTCTTCTCCATTTTTTTTCCTTTCTTCTCTTTTTTTTTTCTCTCTTCTTTTCTCTTTTTTTTCTTTCCTTCCTCTCCTCTTCCTTTCTTCCTCTGCTTCCTGCTTAATACCCGTGTATCAGCCGCTTGCATAGTTGCCTCAATTATGCAGGTTTGGCTGCATATAGGGCGAGTCCAGACCGAACCAGAAAATAACTGATACACCCACTTAGTTATTTTCCGGTGTGATTTTTCTGAGGGTTCTGGGACCCAAAAAATACCAACTTTGGTCCGTAAAATCCACAGAAAAATCTCGAGCGAGGGAAAAACATCGGTTACGAAAAACGACGCTCGATTTACCTTGAATTAATTACCCAAGATTAATTCTTTCGGTAAATCACTGTATAACGACTTTTACAGTCCCGGTAAAAATACCAAATTTTTACCCGGGCTTTTACGGTCTACCCACCTTAAAAAGAATTTCGTCCTCGAAATTCCGTCTTATCCGTGGGTCCTACCACGATATGCTTCTGGCACACTCTGCCAGGTGTCCAAACTCAACATGAGATATCGCTTATACCCTTAAGCGACATCTCATCCTCTATAAGAACCGAACCTCATGACTGGCAACTCACACACAGTCATGGACTCTCCACTAAGAACTAGGACGACTTCTGACTCAGAGGAGCTGAGCTATACCGGTGGTACTGCTTTCCCAACAAGCTCCGATGAAGAACCTCCCAAGAAGCGGTTCAAGACAAACACCATCAGTCTGAAGGAAAATATGGTGGTCTCCCCAAGACGGCGAGAGAAGCATGCCAACAAGAAAGCTGAGGATAGGAAGGGCAAAGCAATGGCTGAAAGCAGCACTCCACTGCAGACACTACCGCAGCTGAACGTCTCACTGAAGAAGGTCAGCTCGGCGGTGATGCAGATAGAACTGGCATGTGCGGAACTCTTCCCTCACGTGAAAAACATCCAAAAACTTGTAAAAGACCTAGAGAAGCAAGTAGCTCCATAGAGTACTTCTTCTCCGTTGTAAAACCATTATGAAATAAATAAAACAAGCTTTCTTTTTAAATCAAAACTTGTATGTTACGAAATCTCGTGTTAAACAGAAAAACAAAACCTCTCAAAGCAGAATAAAAATCAACAATAAGGATATAAAATCAAACATAAAGAAATTAAAGACAAAACTCATTTAACAAAACCATCAAGAAGGAAAAATAAAATCAAACATAAAGATGTTAAAAACAGAACCAATAAAAGGAAGTAAAACCAACATAAAGAAATTAAAATCAAAACAAAACTCGTTTAATTAAACCAAAACATAAAGAAGTTAAAACAAAATATGTTTTCATATTCGGCACTCTAGATCGGTCGTAAACATCCTCGATCCCGAGAAACTTGACATCCACAGCTAACGGTGACGTCGATTCCCTCGTGAAAAAGACGTCCGTTAACTCGCAAGGCGATGATCATTAGAACGTCCTGTGTCCATGAAAGAAAAGATATCCACCTGTCCACAAGCCAAAAAGTCTGTCAGGTGTCGTATCTCTCCACGATGTCCAAACAGATACAACGTTGTCGCACATGCACTCTACTCGAGGTATGGTCCCATCAGTCTATCCACAACGGTCACGAATGCATGTGATAAAAGATGCAGAGAAAAGTCATAAAAAGAATAAAGCAAGGTAAGCAAACGTGAAGAAAAAAGGTATAATGAAAACGAGCTAAAAAACACTTGCATTTGTAGCCCGAAAAACGTATAAAGTAACGAAGCAAAATTTCAAACCATGGCAAAATTTTTAAAAAGCAAAATCCAATCAACGACGAAATTTTTAAAAAGCAAAACCTCGAAGATCGAAAATGGTTTAAAGTTTTGTGAAGGGAATCTGTTTTCCCTATCCCCGGAAAATATTTTATTTTGTATTTTCTTTTCCTTTTTCTTTTTCTTTACCTTCTTTTCTCTTTTTTTTTACTGCTTCCTTCTCTTTCTTTTTTTTCTATTTTCTTACTTTTTCTTGCTCTTTTTTTTCTTTGCCTTTCTTTTTTTTTTACTCTTTTTTTTTCTATTTCCTTTTCCTTTCTTTTACTTTTCCCTTTTTTTCTTTTCTTTTTTTTTCGGGAACAGGTGGGGTCTGTACTTTGTAAAACAAAACGGTAACCATATTGCCCCTAAGAGTATAAAAGACAGTGCGGTGAGAAGCAAATCATCAAAAGCATTTGAAAGCAAGTTTTGTGAAACACGTTTAGAAAAGCTAAACACAAAACACATTCAGAAAGAAAACACATAACTCGCCCAGACAGAATGCCTGCTCCATCGTCTGTCTTCTTCGTCGAAGGTGCCTCCCTAGGCCGGAGAAACCGGCTGGCCTACAGCATGATCAACAAACGTTCGGAGGAGCTACCGAACGAGCTCGGCAGGATGCCTCGTCTGGTCTTCGTCGACGAACTCTACTCATCGAGGTTCTTCGTCACTCCCATGGAAGAGACGTTCTTCCTAGAGGACCAAGGTACTCTGAGGACTTCCTTCTATGGCTCGGCCAATTCCGTCATGTTTTTCATCTCTGAAAGACTTCAGGAATTCAACCTAGAGCCCACTTCCCATTTCCTGGACCAAGGCACCTACTACCAGCTCTCGATGACTGCCCAGAGCATGCCCAGAGTGACTCGGTTACCCCCAACTTGGCCAAAGGCCTGAATACTGGTGTGAAACTACAGAGGAATCGGTAGGCGTTCCCAGGAGTTCTCACGTACCTTGAGGGACCTGAAGAACCAGTACAAGCCCAACATGGTCCTTCTCACGGAGACCCAATGGCAGCCTGAAGACGATCACGGTGTCATCCCACTTCTGTTCCCTCCAGCAAACCGGTTCGAGCTTCCTGGCCAGAACAACGCAGGCGGCATGTGGTTCTCGTGGAACGATAGCATCAGGGTGAACATTAACAATGACCCTAATAGCTTCAGGGTCAATGTTGTACCGAGAAGATGAATGTTTTTTTTATAATAATATCAATGCAATATTAATATTAGTAATTTTAATGTTTCTGCATATTTATGGCATCAATTACCTCTTATGTGTATGTTCTGTGGCAAGCTAGCGTTCCTCGACTGGATCCATCATGTACGAACTAAATGATATAAAATAATAAACAAACGGAGGGAACTATGTAAACAAGAACAACAAACACACAAGGACTACCCAGCAAGACCTAACGCCCGCTCCGCTACAAAAAATGAAGCGCCCCAGCCTGTATTTACCGTACATAGTAAACACGTGCCGGAACTGTAACGACCCAACCAAACAAAGCCTAGCATACAGTGTATACAACAGAAACTCTGGCTCAACAGCCCAACATCATAAACAAGTCACCGAACCCCGGGAACATCAACAATAACACAACCAGCCCAATGGCCCAACAATAGCAATAAATAGCACAGCGGAAGACTTAATAACTCACAAAGACACTGTATGCGACACTGATGCAAACTAATGGATCCGAGTCCTGTCTGAGGGATAACGCCGCAGCCTGTCTGGAATGCATCATACCTGAACCATAAATAACTCAACCTACAGGATGAAAACCCACAGGTGAGGGGTGAGTCCGAAGTGCTCACAACCATGGATAGACGATCAATATGCAACACTATAAATTACTCAAGGTCGAAAATAAGCACAACAGCCAAAATGACTCGACCCAAAATTGGTCCAAGACCCAAAAGACTTAAACAAAATCCAATTACCAAATTTTATCTTTCCGGGCCCGTCACGGATAAGCTAGGGGTCAGACCTGGTTATCAACATATTTCGGGTGCCAGATCAAATCCAAGAGAGCCCAGGGATCGACATCCCAAATTAGTAACCCAGGGATAGACATCCCAAAATAGTAACCCAGGGATAGACATCCCAAATATAATCACGGGATAGACTTCCCAAGCGTAGACATGCTTATCACAAGTAACCCAGATCATGGCCACCACAAAACAGTCTTAAACCATCGAGTCGTACCACTACTTACCACGTGACAATTATATCATCATCATCCAAAACCAAATCTCAGGGATCAACATCCCTAACCAAATCACCGGGATTGACATCCCAATCCAAAACCGAGGATCGACATCCTTATCACAGTTATTATTTAATCCATTATACTTTATACCAAAAAGACACAATGATAAACACCCAAAAACTCAATACACGGAGATAAACATCCCAAAATTAAATCATGGGGATAAACATCCCAAAATCAATCAAGATACTGGGATAAACATCCCGAATCAAACCACAGCAAATGCAACACCCAACAGTGCAACAATCATCAAACACAACAACCGAGTAATATAGGCACATATCGAAGGAAATCCATCCTCACCTTAGCCGATTACTCAACTCTGAAGACAATGACCAGTCTAAAGCCGGCTCCTCGGGAAACTACCCGATTTCAAAAACCTATACAACAAAACAACATGCTCACATAAATGCACATAATAGGTATGCTATGATGCCATAATCTGTAAACATCCCAAGTTATATGTCATCATCCTTATAAAATTATCTTTTACCATAATTAAACTTTTTTGCGAAAATAATATACCATATATATATTCGGATATTATTCCGGTACAATACTTTAATTAAAGTCTTTTCAAAAAATTTCCATAAAATAGTTATATTTTACCCAAAATATAAACACCATAATTTTCTGGAAAATATAACATATGTATATATTTTTTCCCAAAATATTTTCCATAAAATATATTACTTGCCAATAATAATTACCAAATATTATTATATTAGAAAACCATATTTCCAGAAAATATAATTATATAAACTTTATTTTCTGAAAATAAATACGAATTATAAATATACATATATATATTTCCTAAAGACAAAATACATTTCCAAACCATTATATATCAACATAATAATTTATTTTTAGAATATTAATTATGTATACTATATGTATATTTCCAGAAGTATTCCCATAATTTTCCAAAAAAATAATAACATTCCAGAAAATATAATCTTAATATATATCTTTTCTAATTAAACATAATATTAATTTTCTAAAACAACATATAATTATCTTAATTTTCAAAGAATCAAAGTATATATATATTTCGAAACCCCAAACCCAGAATATTACATTTAATTTTCCAAAATAATATTTACCCTTTCTTTTCAGAAATTAATTAGCAGAAAATAGTTATATATATATAAATATATATTTTTTCTAAAAAAACAAAAAGGAATCCGGACTGCCTAGGACCCAACCCAGGCGCCACCCGCCCAAATGAATCGGGTTCTCACCTTAGGAACGGCAGCGGCGGCGCGACAACGCGAGGGAAGGCTAGCGCGGGGTCGGCGAGTCCTCTGGCGGTGGAAGGGCGGTGCTGCGTCATCAGCAAGAGGCGGCAGGCGCGGAGAAGCTAGATCCGCGGCTCGCGGGTCAACGGCGCGTCACGGCTCGTCAGGCGGCGGAACAGCTCGGGGGCGACGCGGTTGAGGTCGCGACGGCACGACGAGCATACTGGTGGCGACGGTGTCGTGCACGGCGGCCTGGAACTCGTCGGCGTGCACAATGACCCGAGTGTGGCTACTGTTCACTCGTTTTCTTTTTTTTTTCTTTCTTTTCTTTTTTTCTATTTTTCCTTTCTTCTTTTTTTTTTTATTTTTTGTATTATTTTTTTTCTTTTCTTTTTTCTTTCCTTTTTTATCTTCTTCTACTCTGTTTTTTTCCGATTTTCCCTTTTTTCTTTTTTTTCCTTTTTTTTATTCTCTTTTTTTTTCCTTTTTCTCTTTTTTTTTCTCTCTTTTTTTCTCTTTTTTTTCTTTCCTTCCTCTCCTCTTCCTTTCTTCCTCTACTTCCTACTTTATACCCGTGAATCAGCCGCCTGCATAGTTGCCTTAATTATGCAGGTTTGGCTGCATATAGGGCGAGTCTAGACCGGACTAGAAAATAACTAATACACCCACTTAGTTATTTTCCGGTGTGATTTTTCTGAGGGTTCGGGGACCCAAAAAATACCAACTTTGGTCCGTAAAATCCACGGAAAAATCTCGAGCGCGGAAAAACATCGGTTACGAAAAACGACGCTCGATTTACCTTGAATTAATTACCCAAGATTAATTCTTTCGGTAAATCACTGTATAACGACTTTTACAGTCCGGGTAAAAATAAATTTTTACCCGGGCTGTTACAATAGAGATACCTAGAACTTTGTTTTTGTAATATTTAACCCCCTACACCCATAATTTCACAATTTTTTAAATATAATTCCCTTTTTTATCCTTTTTTCTTTTTTTTATCCGATTTAAAAATGCATCACTTCAAAAAAATACCATTACTTCAAAAGATAAACTCAGAAAAAAAGATTAATTTTCTGGAGAACAAATCAAATAATTATTATATCAGTTAACTTATTTGTCTCGACAAACAAAAAAAATCTTCCGAAATGGAAAAAAAATTTTGTGGGAGATCTTAAAATTAGTTTTCTTTTTTTCAAATAAGTATTTTATTTTTGTTGGATTTTTAAATCGGATCAAAAAGAAAATAGGAGAAAAAAAGGGAACAATATTAAAAATTTGTGAATTTGTGGGTGGAGAGGGTTAAATCTTACAAAAATAAAGTTTAAGGGACCTATATCCATATTTTTTTAGTTTAGGTGGTTAAATCTTTAATTCGGGTGGTTAAATCTTACAAAAACAAAGTTCAAAGTACCTTTATCCCTATTTTTTTAGTTCAGGTGGTTAAATCCGTTTGATCAAAAGTATAGGTGGTTAAAAAAAATTAACCTATTTCTGGCCTTAGTCGATTTTCCTTCTTCAAAATCCATAAGGTCATTACGATCTTCGTAGGTCACTCGATCCTTTTACTAATCCGTAATGGTGATGGGCCACAATAGTCTTCTCCGATCCCATGACCATTTTAGGTATTATATGGTCAATAAAAAATCCAAACCAATTGGCCGGTTGATGTTAGAACAGGTGCCCTACGCTAGAGGGGGGGTGAATAGCGTTTTTCGGACAAATTCAAAAACTTGCAGGAAATAAATGCGGAATTGAAAGAATAAGGACACACCAAGATTTATACTGGTTCACACACACAACTTGTGTGGCTAATCCAGTCCTCCGAGAGACTCTTTCGAAGATTTCGTTGTCTAGGTTAAGCTTCCGGGTGCTTAACAAACCGTATACAAACCTAGAGCTCGAGTCACACGAAACTCTACTTGCTTGAAGATACCTCACTTCAAGACTTCTCTCAAGGAAAGAAAACACTCTTCCTATGAGTTGCTACAAGGGAACAATCCTCCCTTAAGGTGTATGGACAACACTTTAAAAACACTCAAACAAAAGCTCTCTCAAAGAGTTGATATGAGTAACAAGATAAGCACTATAAGACAACTCTCTCAAATCTCAAGGATATTAGCTCATAAAAACTTGAATGAATGTGTATGAATGAATGATAAATGTATGGAGAGTTGATTGTTGATAAACTGAGGTGTAAACGCTCTATTTATATGTCTAAAAACTTATATGACCGTTGGGGAATCATTCCAAAACACCTTTAGACAAAACAACATAGAAAGATGCAAAAGGTTTCTGCTTAAAACGACACAACATCGATGTTTAGCACTAGAACATCGATGTTTGGCCAGTAAATATGAATTACTGGGCCAACGGTCACTAAAACATCGATGTTCTAAACTTAAACATCGATTTTTTGGGGCCAACGGTCACTAAAACATCGATGTTTTTAAAATTGAACATTGATATTTTGGAGCACTGCCAAAACAATTTAAAACAATGAACAGTAGAACATCGATGTTTAAACTTTGAACATCGATGTTTGAACAGTAGAACATCGATGTTTGAAAAGTGAACATCGATATTTGAACAGTGTTTCTGCAAAACATCTTGAAATGCAATCGGTTAGGAGAACATCGATGTTTGGGATGCCAACATCGATGTTTTGAGCTACTGCCGCTTTTGATAAACCTTTTAGAAGGCAGGAACATCGATGTTTAGAAACACAACATCGATGTTTAGTGCTAAAAAACTATTTTTATGATTGATAAAAAGAATGCTATGCATGAGAAAAAATTGATTATGTTTGAGCTAACATCTTAGAAGAATTTGAGTGTTAACCTTTTACAATTAGGTTCCTAATCTTCTTGTGCTTCAATTCTTGTGCTCTTCTTCACTTTACATTTCTTCTCTTTGAGTCATTTCTTTTTGCTTCGGGAGTGATTTTTTTTGCCTCGGGTTTGTCGTCATTTTGAATCAATGTCCGGTTTGTCAATATCAAAACCTGTATGAGACAAGGAGGCATTAGCAAAATACTATTTCTAACAGTTGACTTGAAATAATTGGAACCCCAGAGGCTAATTCGGGTTTTAAACCCTTCTAAATTGTAGCCTCCAAAAATTAGATACATGATTCCACTAATTTAACAACCCATTTCCGGTTGAAACTTGATATCTCCATGATTTTTTGTCATAACATAGTTGGAATTTAGTTAAACCTTTTCAAAAGAAACATTATTTTTTTTTATCAATTTATGTACTGTTAGACCAAAATAAATCACGGTTGGACCTCTTGTTTTTGGACCCGTCGCTAAAAGGGGTCAGGCCGGGTTTCCCAAAACAAAAAAAAGATGATGATCGATAACTAACGATATGGTAAAATTCTTTTTTTGTCCTTTCACTTTTTCGATTTCTCAAATGCTATCCCTATTTCTTTTTTTTTTTTCGGGAATTTTGTCCCTGAACTTATAAGTTACCGATTAATTTTGTCCATTTTACCTTTGCTAGCAGGTAAGGCCTTCTAGAAATGACACATGCATAGTGGGGCCCAAGTCAAATTTTTTTAGTATTATTTCATTTTTTTCTCCATTTTTTTTCTAAATCAATTTCAATAAAACCGAAAATATTTATTACAAAAAAAAAATTAGTGGGAGGAGGTGGGACCCACTCACCTACGTCATAAGAACCTACCTTAGTATCTCTCTTTGTTCATAGAAAAAAAAAATAATCTCTCTTTGAATAAACAACGAAGTTGTTATGAATAAATCAAGTGAATGTTCATTGTAGCTGACAATAAGGGAGAGCTTCCGGTCTATCTGGTTTGGTCAGCCTTATTCGGTCCGGTCTTTGGTCAGATCGATTTTCTGTGGAGGGTGTTCGAACCAATGTTCAAACCCAAATTGACCGAAGACCGAAATATTTCGGTCCGAACATCGGTCAGTCCGAATTGTCCGAATAACACAAGTCAAAAGACAAAAAATTAAAAATTCCAAATTGAAATTACTAAGCTGACTTCAAATTTAAATTACATCGAGTTCCAAATGTAAACATCGAGTTCCAAATGTAAAGCATGAAACTTCAAGTACATCAGCTTATCCAAATTCAAATACATCACCAAAATATGCAAATTGTTTGGCAATAAAAATTTTGCCCAAAGTCCAAACTTCAATCTCTAAAACTAACATTTGAATTCAACACTTCATATTTCATATCTTTCAATTATATTCCCTTCCTAATTTCACATGAATCATGAGGGACAGGTCGATTCTAGCTCTCTGTTTTGCTTTACGTTGACTAGGAGATGCCTTACTGCACATGCTGGAAATTTAAGGAATCAAATGAACCGTCGTTAGGTGTTTAACATAAACAAAAAGCAAGAGGGTTAACACGGATTCGACGAATTAAAGTCACATTAAGGGTTAATTGGCCTTTGAAGAATTAGGGTTTCGAAAGATTAATTTGGAGATTTTTTAAAATTGAGCAATGGTTGTAAAATCGGTGGAAGCCAGAAGAATTACAAGGAAGGGGAGGTCGGGGGGATAGGAGAAGAAGAAGAAGGGGGAGGGCGGTGGCAAGATGCCTGTGTGAAGGTCGCGAGCGTGAGAGAGGCAGTCGCGAATAGAGGGAGACAATAAGCAGACATGCAGAGAAGGAGGAAGAGAAGATGGGAGCAAGAGAGAAAGTACCAAAACAAATCGATGCTTGGTTCGGCTGCTTCCCGTCGCACTCGTAGAAAAGCAGGAAGGAGAAGCCGTCGGGGTCACTGCCGAGTCACCGTTGCACTCGCAGTCAGGCACTGAGGTCGTCGTTGCAATTGAACTGTGATAGAGAGAGAGAGAGAGAGAGAGAGTTCAATGGGGATGGAATTGGGGATTTTTTGTGTGTTAGGGTTAGAGAAGAGAGAGGCAGTCGCGATTTGTGTTTGTGGCGTGTGTTTTGCTGCTTCTTTCTTTTCTTAGTTCTTTAAATTTTATCCCCTACGTTTTATTTACTTTTAGTTTTAGCCGGTTAGTAATAGTACTAATAAGTTAGTAAGGGTTGGTTGGTTTGGGTTGGATTGGGGGGTTTTGTTTGTTTACGCGAGAAGACCGATTGGTTTTTCGGTCAGACCGGAATTCGCCCAGCCTACCCAAACCAAAATTAAAAGCTTATTCGGTCCTGACCGAACCAATCCAAAATTCTTAATTTGGTTCGGTCAGTGGTCGAACCAAAAATAATCCGGTTCGAACACCGGTCTTTTCGGTCAGTCCGGGTCAGCTGCTTACCCTAGCTGACAATTTGTAAGACTTTACTACCATCTTGGATGGTACAAGTAAGATTTTGCTACCCATCATCTTGGACAACTCGATGACAACTCGTTGCCGACAACTCGTGGCCGATAACCCGATGACAACTCGTAGCCGCACATTTTGGACCGTTCACATTGTTCCGTTCACATTGTTCTGTTCACACTGTTCCAATTGCCTATAAATAGAGGGTGATAGATGTGATATTTATTCATTCAGAAATAATAGAATTCTCTCCCTTATACTCCCTTATACATTTCTCTCATCTTATTATCTTCCTTTATATCTTACTCTCACCTTATTCTCTTTTCATCAAAATTATCAAGTTCATTATCAAGACATTATATACCATCAATCATTTTTTATTTTATAACACGTTATCAGCACGAGTCTCTACCCTATTAAGGTAATCATTTCTAAATCTTTTCAATCCGCATTTGTTTATTTGCTTAGTATTGAATATTGGCCGGCTAAGCCGCATTATCTCTTTGTTGGCCGGCAAAGCCGCCTTGTTTTATTTATTGGCCAGCTAAGCTGCCTTATCTCTTTGTTGGCC
The DNA here is from genome assembly GCA_028386065.3 of Turnera subulata. Classification (NCBI taxonomy): domain Eukaryota; kingdom Viridiplantae; phylum Streptophyta; class Magnoliopsida; order Malpighiales; family Passifloraceae; genus Turnera; species Turnera subulata. The sequence goes on along the minus strand of JAKUCV010002194.1, from coordinate 65,634 downwards.
GGCAAAGCCGCCTTGTTTCATTTATTGGCCGGCTAAGCCACCTTATCTCTTTGTTGGCCGGCAAAGCCGTCTTGTTTCATTTGTTGGCCGGCTAAGCCGCCTTTATCAAGTAAGCATATATATATATATATATATTACATACTCTATATTATAACTCTACTACTGTTGCTGAAAGATTTATCGAGTAAGCTTATATACTTATATGATTATTTTACTTCTCTTTATATTTGTTTTTATATATTTCTTTACTGTTATAATGGCAAACCTTACAAAACTTGAATTTGAAGCCCTTAAAATTTTCGGAAGAAATTTGTCACAAGCACTGAATGCATTTTAAATGCAAATAGTGTGGAAGACGCAATAAAAGAGAATATAAAGTAAAGACTGGATGTCTTACTGCCAAAAGATCCCACAGATCTTTAAGGAAAATTAAAGAAAGATATGACCACCAGAAGATGGATATTGTATGACCACCAGAAGGTGGATATTGTATGACTATCAAAAGATGGATACTGTTCTTATCTTGCTTACCCTGAAGGTACAAGACAATATATATTGAATAATTTTATTTTATGTTCAGTTTTATTGTTATGTATTATATTTTATTATGTTTACTTTACAGCATTTTATAATCGTTTCTAGAATAATGGCTCAGGCATTAGTCTTGAAGACAATGCAAATTGACATCCAATGAGGAGAGTTATATTTGTGGATGTCAACTATTTCACATAACATATGATAATACAGTCTCCAAATGAGAAAAAGATTAACACGCTCTAGAAGAGCATAAGTTTGAATACGTTCTTGAAGAACGCATGCTTTACTATGATCTAGAAGATCATATATCTACGCTCTGGAAGAGCATATACTCTTGAAGAGTACAGACACTCCCACTTACAGTAATAAAAGAAATTATTATGGATCCCGTCAGATTGACTCTGCTCTATTCCCTGAAGCGAATAAGACATTATAATTAATTGTGCATGTGGCCGTGAATGAGATTATAATGGCAAGGCTAAGGGAAAACATGCATATTATTATTGCATAATGGATCCATAACTGGAGAACATTCACAAAGAGGAATTGTTCTCATACATAAGTTTAGACAGTTATTTATCTGTTGGGTACAACATTGACCCTAAAACTTTGAGCCTCGCTGTTGATGTTGACCCTAACACTCTCGTTCCAGGAGAACCACATACCACCCATGTTGTTTTCTCCAGGTATCTCAAACCGATTCGTTGCAAGAAAACGGAGTGGAATTACCCCATGATTCTCTTCAGGTTGCCACAAGGTTTTAGTGATCAACACCATATTGGGCTTGTACTGATTCTTCAGATCCCTTAAGGTATACGCAAAATCTTGGGACCTTTTTGCTACACCCCTGCAATTCCATAGTAACAGTCGTACCTTAGGCCATGTAGGCGGTAACCCAGAAACTCTAGGGATATTTCGAGCCATCATGGAGACTTGATAATAACTGCTTTGATTCAATATTTGACAAGTAGGCTCTAGTTGGAATTCCTACAGTCTATCAGATATGAAAAACATAATAGAGTTAGCCGAGCCATAAAAAGAAGCCCTTAGATTGCTTTGGTCCTCTAGGAAGAATGTTTCTTCCATAGGAGTTACAAAGAACCTAGATGAATAAAGCTCATCAACAAAAACTAAACGAGGAATTCTTGCGAGCTCACTCGGTAATTCCTCCTATTGCTCATTTACCATACTATATGCTAAAGTATTCCTCCTTCTTAGAGAGGCATCCTCAACAAAGAAGACAGTAGTCGGGGAATGCATGTTTTATCTTGTTAAGTTTTTCTGTATCTACACATATCTCTACTCCCTTTTTATAGTCTGAGCCTTCTGTATCCGAAAAGATCTAGAAAATTTTTCGGGGATTATAAATGTGTATTATTTTTTACAAAACTCCAAAAGTTTTTCAATCTTCGATGATTTGTTCTTGGAAAAGTTTGCCGCCACATTTAATTATTGCTCAATAATTATGATCTTTCTCGACATGAATGGCAGAAATAAGCCTAAAATTGACACATGTATAGCAGCCTGAAGCTAGCACATATATAGCAGCCTGAAGCTAGCAATTGAGTAATTGAAACTTACCATATCCAGCCAGAAGCTGGAATGCCCTAGCCTGAAGCTAGCAATTTTAAGTGTTTAAATACATAGTTTGCACAGCCTGTAGCTGGCACCAACCTGAAGTTGGTTCATGGATTTATTATTTGGCATAACCGGTTGTGCCATCCCGGATCAATAATGATGCACGAAATTTATTTGGTCATTCATTGAAAAACCAGAAGTTTTTACAATCAATGAATTTCCATGTGTTAGTTTGCTGCGAAAATTAATTGTTTGGCCTTCCTAAGATGAGGTTGGCTTAGAATCACCAGCAAGTTTGGGAATAATTCAGGGACATGTACGCGGACTAATAAATCTGCCGTATTGACCATCTAGGTAATTTTTACGATGCATCGACTAGATGGTCTATTGTGTGATGCAAGTTGGCATTGTGCGCACTTATTTTAATGATGGGTTAAGCACCTTTTGTATACCTCAAGTTTTTCTTTTGTCCTGATCGTATACCCCGGAGTTTCTCTATCCTTTTTATGTACCTCGAGTTTTAATTTTTGTCCTTTTCATGTACCTCGGGCAGCCTAAGCGATGACATGGCCATCTATCGGGGTCCACTTGACACGTGGCATAATGCCATTGGTGCCAAATGAATATTATTGTGGGTCTCACCTTATTCCTCAAATATTCTAGTTTGTGGGTCCCACAAAAAAAATCCCACGTGGCACCATTAACATTATGCCACGTGTCAAGTGGACCCGGGCAGATGGCCATGTCATCGTCCAGGCTGCCCGAGGTACACAAAAGGGACAGAAATTGAAACTCGGGGTACATAAAAGGGACACAAAAACTCGGGGGTATACGATCGGGACAAAAGGAAAACTCGAGGTATATAAAAGGTGTTTAACCCTTTTAATGATTAAGCCACTTGCGGGTACACATCCCTAATTATCTTATAAGACTATATGTCTAGATAATACTAGTATATTTCTTCAGTAGATAATGTATATCATTAGACTTAAACCCAAAAAAGATCTGGGTGAATATTTCCAATTGATTGTAGGACCATTGCTAATGAAATATTACTGTTTGAGAAAATGGTATTTTACATGCAGCACCACTTGTGTGCATCAAGCTAACAAATTATCATAAAATCTCCCCATTTATTAGTTCATGGTCACGAACCCAGTATTACCCATCTTCAGACCATTGGTTGTACAGTATATAATGCTCCACCACAGTATAGTAAAGTTGGTCCTTAAAGAAGACTAAGAATATATGTTGAGTATGTTGGGTATGTTGGTTATTAATTAGATGAAAGAGTTTACCCAACATAAGGGGGAGGAAATAAGCAGCTGGATCAAGATATTATTGAAATGCATTATTAATGTATAATTGTTGATCCTCAAACAAATTAGAAGTGAACCTGAAGTTCAAAAGATGATTCATTTGCAAGAAAATTGATATGCAATTGCCAGACACATAAAATGACCAAATCTTATATACCAGCTGCAAATGCTCTTGTTCAAATTGATGTTCCTGAAGAACAATTACTGTATGCAAATGAATCCAAAGTGCGCCGGAAGCATAGAATATACTCGGTTCCAAAGAAAAATTCTCGATATAGAAAAAGGAGTAAAGAAATAAGATGGCCCCAGTAAGAAAATAAGACCTCTAGTAGAGGCCCAAATTAAAAGTCCTCAAGAAGAGGAAAATCCTCCAGAAGAGGTCCCTAACACAATTGATAAAGTTCCAAAAGTAACTCAGGTACCTGATATAAATGAAAATGATGAGATTTCGGTTAATTATACAGTGTCAGGAATAAGATGAAACCGATGTAAAATAGCAGTCGACGGAATACTTGTTTTATTTATAATATAGTGCTAAATATTATGAGGATCATAAACCTACTTCTATTGATGAATGTAGGCGCAAAGTGATTGGCCAAAATATAGAGAGATATAATTAAGGCTGTGTTAGACTCGCTTGTGAAGCGAGAAATTTTCGGACTTGTAGTCCGAACACCAGATGGTGTAAAATCGATCGGTCATAAACTGGGTATTTGTACGGAAAAGGAAATAAAAATGAGATATAAAGCACGGTTTGTAGCATAAGGTTTTACCTAAATGACCTGGTATTAATTGTGAGGAGATATACTCCCCTGTGGTGGATACAATTATTATTGATAAGTTTGGCATTATATGAAAACAATTAAAAATGCATCTAAAGGATGCTATTACAGCCTATTTCTATGGATTGATAAGTCATGACATATACATGAGAATCCTTGAAGGATTCAAGTTGCCTGAAGCAACTAATTCCCGGGAATATACTCAACTAAACCAAAATGATGCTTACATAGTTTGAACCAATTTGAGCATGTGCAGTATAATCATTCTTGCATATATACTCTATATGTTTTATTTTAATTAGTACATGCATCACATTATTATTATTGTTATTTATGCTGATGATCTAGATCTATATGTGAATTTTTCATTATTTTTGTGATTAAAATATTGTTGGAACTTCTGAAGAAGTTTCCAAATGCGGTGCTATATTTTAATAAGGAATTTGAGATGAAAAATCTCGGAAAAGATTAGTTTGGTCCTGAAGTACTATATCAATTTATCTTGATGGTAACATAAGGCCTGAAGCTTTTGCCATAAAATTATTAGCAAGATATGACTTTGCTCTAATGTATAATTATTGAAATACAATGGAATATATAAATATATATTTCGTTATCTTCGGATATAATGGACGTGGAATTATTTTAACCTTGTGAGTCCAAAGAGAATATAGTTGGTTTTGCAGATGCAGGTCATTTATTTGATCCACATAATGTACAGACAGACATATGCTACTACTTTACACATGAAGCTATTATATCATTGCGATCATAAAAACAAGATAACAAGAAAGATGTTCCAACAACAAATTATGAAGATAATGCTGCCTGCATTGCCCGATTGAAGGACTGATGCGTCAAAAATGATCGGACAAAGCATATATCACTAAAGTTGATAAAGCAGATTGGCATGCAATGACTTCGAGACATCAAGGGAGGTCAAGATGAGGGGGAGCAGAATATGCACATAAAGGGAGGTCAAAGTAAGGTAGAATAAAATACGCACTGCACTCTTTTTTCCTTCACCAAGTTTTTATCCCACTGGGTTTTTCTTGGTAAGGTTTTTAACGAGGGAGTTTTTCCTAAGCGTATTTTATCCTATCTTCTACAATGATATTCAAGGGAGAGTGTTATGAATAAATCAAGTGAATGTTCATTGTAGCTGACAATTTGTAGTACTTTACTACCATTTTGGACAGTACAAGTAAGACTTTGCTACCCACCATCTTGGACAACTCGATGACAACTCGTTGCCGACAACTCGATGACAACTCGTGGCCGACAACCAGATGACAACTCGTAGCCGCACATTTTGGACCGTTCACATTGTTCCGTTCACACTGTTCCAATTGCCTATAAATAGAGGGTGATAGATGTGATATTTATTCATTCAGAAATAATAAAATTCTCTCCCTTATACTCCCTTATACATTTCCCTCATCTTATTATCTTCCTTTATATCTTACTCTCACCTTATTCTCTTTTCATCAAAACTATCAAGTTCATTATCAAGACATTATATACCATCAATCATCTTTTATTTTATAACAGAAGTGAATTACAATAATAATACAGAATAATGAGGTGAAACTTAAATAAACCATATCTTCTTTCATCGCTTTGGACTTGTAGCATTAGCCCAACAAAGAAAGCCCCGCCATCGTATCGCCACCACCAGTGATGGCACCCTTCACCAGCAGATCCACAGCTTCCTTCACGTCCTTCATGGCCGAGTCAACCCCGCCGCCTCTAGATCACCATCAGCATGAGCACGGCCCGCAGGGAAACAAACCGATACAACAAAGCATTCACCACACTACTCTAACAAGAAAACAACAATATTCTAAAAAAAAAGCTATGGGCGGGAGCGAGGTCTTTAGGGGAGAGGAAAACGGCAGACTCGGCTTAAGCGAGCACCATCTTGGCTAGAGGATTCAACGATTGGGACTCGCGCCCACTGCTTCACCGGAACTCAAGAACCAATCTGCACGGAATTACTATCTACAGCTCAGCCCGCCGCTACTTTCGCTCATGAAACCCAGTTTTGAGTCGCCGTCCGGCGTACTCTCTCATCTATCCGCTCTCAAAACTGGGTTTGAAACTATCCGACGTACCCAGTTTCAAACCCAGTTTTGAGTCGCCGCTACTGCTATCCCATGCTCGTCGCTTTGATTATTATCCGCTCTTGTTTTTGAGTAAAATAAATAGTAAACCGGAAAGTGCCTGGATACACATAGTATTAATTATTACAAAAATTCTTCGTTTAGATTTGTATGAAAATTTTCCAACTGGATACCCTAAAGAATTTAACACAAACAGTCAGTAACCCAAGAAGATTGTTGAACTATTAACATTCAGTTGAAGTATGATGTTGGTAGTATTTTCTCAAGAAATTGACCAATTTTTTCAAGACATTTTATTCTATATAAGCTAATTATTCATTTCCATTTGAAGTTTCCTCTACGATTAGTGATAGAGCCACAAACATTTTTTTTTTAGGGTCGCCAAATTTGTTGTAATATCATTAATTTATGACTTTAGGAATAACACAATTTTTTTTTGGTTTCCCATCCAATATCCGAAGCTTTGCCCCGACTAATTCGGTCGACCCGCGTCGCGCACCTAGGTATGGTGGGTGAGTCTCCCAATGGGAATTTTCTGCGCACACAAGGACTCGAACCCGAGACCTCGCTTAAGCAGAACCATAAAAGTTTAGCACAAATTTTTAATAACGAATTAACAGAAACAAAAAAAAAACATTAATATGGTGTTAAACTTTGTCCATGATTTAGTTTTAAAAAAAATATTAATGGAACTATAAAACCATTTTGTACAGAAAAATTATCTAATAATTTTGACTGTTTAGAGGAGTGTAATTAGAATTTCAAATTGCCATCCGATAATTTTTATAAGTATTTTTTTTTTTCAAATAGCAAGACTTAAGAATTAGGACTTCAAGTTTTAAGAATAAAGAAGTGCGAGAATGGAGTGCATGGCCCCACAAAATTTTAAATCTCACATAATTTATATTTTTTTTGTAATTCTTTTTACTCTAATAAATAAACTTTTTTGAGAAAGCTCTAATAAATAAAATTGAAATTATTTCATTATCCAATAGAAGTTTTCTTAATTTTGGAGGAGAGTTTTGAGGGCCTGTTTGGGAAGGCACGAGTGGACAAGTTCATTAGGCGATGAGTATATAGTTAGACTTAGTCTTAGTCTTATTTTTGTGTACATAAGAAGCAATGCCTAATCTTGTATGGTGCCACTAGAGCCCCTTTTGTTGTAGCTTGAATTCTATAACATGTTGTGTGGCTGTAATAATAAGGTATTTGTACTTCATATGTTGGCTATGTTGTGTTGCTTGCTGCGCCAACCATGTGAGAATTATCGTCTGACTAACTTCTGCCCGTGAATTGTCAAGGCCTGCGGGTGCCTATTGGCAAGCCTGCTGGTGCGCTTGGCACCTAGCCAGTCACGCTTTGACAGGGCGTGACACAACTTAACCACAAATACGCCGGTACTCAGCAGCAAAAGCCACAGTGCACATCACAAAGTCATCATCAAACTTATCCCACATTTGTCTTTAATCACCTTATTAAGATTATGTTTTAAGATTTATTATAGTTGAATGTTTTATTAGGACTCTCTAATATGTGTGTTGAAATCGTCCCGATAGCGACTAGCCAGTGTGACACCCGCGGTCGATGTGGGCGGGAAGTGTACGCTGGTGTAAGGAGCGGCTTATGGCAAGCTTCTAGACGGAGGGGCACATGAATGAATCGAATCCACACCCGAATAGGAGAGTTCTTGAGACTGTATAGAGATGGGGCTACACAGTTGGGCGATTTCATAATTATATGGGTGTGGGACTGTATAATTAAGAATAGCTCAAATGAAGTGATTTTGAGGTTGTATAAGTATGAGACTGTACAATTGAGAATAGCTTAAACGATTTGATGGGTGCTAACTATATCAACAAGGTGCATTTACCTTTTCAGTGCTCATTTCATAAAAACTCAAAAGTTAAATGTGCTTGACTTGGAAATATTCTGGGATGGGCGACCTCCTGGGAAGTTTTTCCCAGCATGCAAGTAAAGACAAAGCATGTTGGAAAGGTCCCGTGTTAGTTCGTAGTGATATGCGTTAAGTCGGGACGTTACAATTGGTAGCGGGGCTCTACAACACCCCTAGTATAGTGCAGGGTTCAGGGACGAACATAACAGAAGCTGGTGGGCATGTAACACCTGGGGTCGATGAGGATGGGAAGGGTATGCCGTGCTAGTGTGAGTATGGACAATGAGCGCCTTCTAGCAGGTTTATAGACGGAGGGACACATGAATGAACCGAATCACACCCGAATAGAAGAGATCCTGAGACTGCGTAGGGAGTTACACAGTTGGGCGATTTTGTAATTATATAGGTAGCAGGCTTATAGATGGAGGGCCACACGAATGAACCAAACCCGGACCCATATAAGAGAGATCCTGAGACTGTGTAGGGGGTAACACAATTGGACAATTTTGTAATGATATAGGAAGGGACTATATAATTAAGAACAGCTCAAATGAAATGATTTTGAGGTTGTATAGGTATGGGATTGTACAACTGAGAATAGCTTGAACGGTTTGTGCGCCTACCTAAGGTGCTTATTCTATAAGAATTCCAAAGATAAACATACTTTAACTTGGAGAAATTCTAAGAAAGGCGACCTTTTGAGAAGTTTTTTTCTAAAAATATGCGAGTGAGGACAACGCATGTTGGAAAGGTCCCGTGTTGGTTTATAGTGACAGTCATCAAGCTGGACGTTACAGCTAGTCCCTTAGGGCATGTGCCCTAATATATAATATACATATATATACAAACATCGGGAATGGGTAAGTTCCGACAAAAGGATAACCACTAATAACCAAGTGGCCGACAGCTTTGGAAGGGGTGCTCTCCTTAAAGAAAACATAATAAGACAACAATTTTGGGGCACACCTACAATCCCCAAATCATCGGCTCTGTGAGAGGTGCTCTCACCAAGTGAATAAAAAATAATAACGAAGAACCAAGGGGCACACCCGACGATCCCCATGGCACCAACTCTGTGAGGGGTACTGAAACGCCCTGACCCGTATTTACCGTACACAGTAAACACGTGCCGGAACTGTGACAACCCAACCAAACCAAGCACATACAGTGTATACAACAGAAACTCGGACTAAACAACCCAAAATAAAAATATCAATAACATCATAACCGGCCCAAGGCCCAATAATAACAAAAAGTAGCACAGCGGAAGACTTAATGACTCACAAAGACACTGTATGCGACACTGATGCAAACTATGGATCCGAGTCCTGTCCAAGGGATAATGCTGCAGCCTGTCTAGAATGCAACATACCTGTACCACAAATAACTCATCCTACGGGATGAAAGCCCGCAGGTGAGGGGTGAGTCCGAAGTGCTCACCGACGAAGGATAGACAATCAATATGCAACACTATAATTACTCAAGGTCAAAAACAAGCATAACAGCTAAAATACACCAAACCAAAAGACACGACCCAAAACTGGTCCAAGACCAAAAAGACTCAAATAAAAAAAAAATCCAATTTCCAAATTTTATCTTTCCGGGCCCCGTCATGGACAAGCTAGGGGCAGACCTGGTTCTCAACATATTTCGGGTGCCAGACCAAATCCAAGAGAGCCTAAGGATCGACATCCCGAAAATAAGAACCCAGGGATAGACATCCCAAAAATAATCACGGGATAGACATCCCTAGCAAAGACATGCTTATCACAAGTAACCCAGGTCATGGCCACCACAAAACAGTCTGAAATCATCATACCACTACTTATCTCGTGGCAATTATATTATCGTCATCAAAATCAAATCACAGGGATCAACATCCCTAACCAAAATACCGGGATAGACATCCCATCCAAAACCGATGATCGACATCCTTATCACAATTTATTAATTAATCCATTATTCTTATGGCCAAAGACACGAAAATAAATATCCAAAACTCAATGCACGGGGATAAACATCCCAAAACCAAATCAAGATACTGGGATAAACATCCCGAAAACAAACCACAACAATGCAACAATCAACAATGCACAATCATCAAACACAACAACCGAGTAATACATGCACATATTGAAGGAAATCTATCCTCACCTTGGCCGATTACTCAACTCCAGAGACAATGACCGGTCCCAAGCCGGCTCCTCGAGATACTGCCCGATATCAAACCTATACAACAAACAATATATACTCACATAAGATGCACATAAGAGTATGCTATGATGCCAAAACTGCGAAATAACCCATCCCGGTTCATATCCTTTATTATCATCTTTTACTGAAAATATTATACCGTACGTATATCCAAATATAATTTCGGTACCATACTTTTATTTTTTTAAGAATTAATCAAGATTTCATTGCATAAACTGGTTAGGAAGATCCTAACAAATACATCTCACTCAGTGAGGGAAGACAATGAAAAACCTCATCAAGGATAAGGTACTGAAATACAACAGAGCAATAAACACCAACTGCAACACAAGCAGTAGATGCGAACAAAAACTACCCAGCAAAAGTAATACCCCAAAAATTACACAAACATGACAAAGTAGGAGAAAGGGGTCGAGGCTTCAGACATGATAAACCTCTGAATCTTAGTTTGACATCACTACATATATCAGCAATGATACTATCAGGTGGACGGGAGCATTTCATAAAGATCCTGCGATTTCGTTCCCTCCAGAGATGGGAGATGCATGTTGTCCAGATAATACGCAGCATCATGGATTGTAGACTACGTCTCTGCAAAAATTGCTTCGCCCATAAGAATTCAGAATTCCAGGCACCAACAGTTCTGGTCACAGAACAGAGTTGTAAGAGTTAAGACCAAATTGTAGCAGAGTAGGGGCAAGCAAAGAAAAGATGGTCCCGAGTTTCCACAGAAGTAGAGCAGAGCACACAGGTTGCGTTTGAAACAATTCCCCATCGCAAAAGCCTGGAACGAGTAGCCAATCTATCAAGGATAGCAAGCCAAGTAATGAAACTATGTTTGGGAATAAATCCCGGAGACTAGAGAAGCTTAAACCAATCAACACGAGCACGCTTAATCCTAATGCTCTCCCAAGCGCTCTTAACAGTGAAAAGTCCAGAACTGGACAAGGTCCAACGAATCATGTCAGCATTGTGTGAAGGAATAATGGAGGCAGCATCAGCTTTCAGTTGCCTAATTAGAGGCAACCTGGAGTTCGGCCAAGACCACACACCACTTGAAATGAGAGAGCCAACAGTGGCCTGAGCAGGAATTTTTGAAGCAGCAATTGTCGAGGGAGATATGAGGGATGATAAAGAACCTCTTGGCAACCAAGAGTCCCACCAAAAGAATGTAGAACAACCATTACCAATAGAATTATGAAAAGCAGCAGAAAACTTAGCACGGAGTTTCAAGATTTTCCGAAAACTCCAGCTACAATCAGCAGGGATAGAGAGGCTCTATATACTCCGTTGCCTAATATAATAGGCATGAATCTATGTAACCCATAAAGAGCCAGCTTGTAGGAAAAGGTGCCATAAATTTTGGGCTACACATGCAGTATTCCAATCCTTTAAGCTTTTAACTCCCAAACCACCTTCTTGTTTCGGTAGTGACAGGTCAGACCAGGATACTTTGGCTAAAGACTATCCTTGGTGTCTTCTTGGCGACTTCAACATTGTTCTCGCCCTAGCTGAGTCTTCTACTTCTACTTCTCACCTTACTAATGATATTGCTCAATTTGCTACTTGCCTCTCTACTAATGGTCTTTTTTATCATCCTTATACTGGTGCTAAGTTCACTTGGTGTAATCGGCAGCCAAATAATCCTATATTTCGGAAGCTTGACCGTTTCCTTGTTAATGTTGCCTGGTATAATGTTTTTCCCAACTGTACAGTTGATTTTCCTCCCCCTGGAGCATCGGATCACTGTCCTATTCTCTTGTCTACTTCAACTACTATTTACCAAGGTCCAAAGCCTTTCAAGTTTTGTAATCACTGGGTGAAGCATCCTCATTTCCTCCCGCTTGTTGCTTCTACCTGGAGCCACACAATATCTGGTTCTGCTATGTTCATGCTGTGGCAGAAGCTTAAGTGCCTAAAAGCTGAGCTGAAAAAGTTTCATAAGTAAGAGTATGGTGTCATTTCCTCGCACATTTCTGTATTAGAGCATGAACTGGCCTCTATTCAAACACAACTTCACGCTGGTGTTCAGGATTCTGATCTGATCTTAATTGAGCATTGTCTTCTTTTAATTCTGTCTGAACTGAGAGTGGCAGAGGAATCTTTTTTGCATCAGAAATCCCGCATTAATTGGCTGTCCTGCGGGGATTCCAACACCAAATTTTTTCATAATATTGTCAAGGCTAGGAAGGCAAGGAACACCATTTGGACCCTGATTACTCTGGATGGTACTCTACTTACTAATCCCCAGATGATTGCAGATTCTATTGTCTGTTTTTATACTGACTTCCTTGGCCAGTCTAACCCACATATCTCGGGAGGATCAGTCTCTTTCTTTAAAGAATTACTTCCACATTCTATAAATGATGAATAATGTAGATTGTTAGCAGCTGATTTCATAGCTTCTGAGATAAGAAATGCTATGTTCTCCCTTGGTGCTAATAAGGCACCTGGCCCTGACGGTTATAACGTTGAATTTTTCAAATCCGCTTGGTCTATTGTAGGTGCTGAAGTAACATGTGCTATTCAAGACTTCTTCAAGTCTGGGAAACTATTTAAGGGGGTGAATTCTACTATCATTAGTGTAATTCCCAAGATTCCAAATGCCCAAAAAATTACAGACTATCGTCCTATTGCTTGCTGTACTACACTATATAAGTGCATTTCAAAGATTTTGGCGAACCGATTGCAGCGTTGTCTCCCCTCTCTCATTAGCAGTAACCAAACTGCTTTTATTTTTGGACGAAGAATTGTTGATAATGTCTTGCTGGCTCACGAGGTGGTGCACAACTATCATCGGTCAGGTATTTCTAGTCGCTGCACTATGAAGATAGATCTTATGAAAGCTTTTGACTCTGTCGATTGGAATTTTCTGATTAATTTCCTCACTGCCATGGGTTTTCCTGAAAATTTATTCACTGGTTGAGAATTTGTGTTACTTCAGCTATGTTTTCTTTCTCCATAAATGGTTCATTATGTGGGTACTTTGGAGGAGGCAAAGGTATGAGGCAGGGAGATCCACTCTCACCTTACCTTTTTGTTATATCTATGGAGGTGCTTTCTTGCCTTTTAAATAGAGCTGCTGCTGAAAACCGTCTCCCATATCATCCTCGTTGCTAAAAAATTGCTCTTTCTCATTTGTGCTTTGCTGACGATCTCATGATCTTTTCCGATGGAAGTATTGATTCTGCTGTTGCTGTTACACAAATTCTTGAGCAATTTTATTCCCTTTCTGGTCTCAAATTCAATCCAGCCAAAAGTGAAGTTTTCATTGTTGGAGTGACTGATGCGCACAAAAGGCAATTTTTCCAGCTTTGTGGATTTCAGGAAGGAGCTCTCCCCGTGCGCTATCTTGGGGTGCCTCTAATTTCTGGAAGACTTTCTTTTCAACATTGCAAACCTTTAATGGACAAGATTCTTGCTCGCATCCATTCTTGGAGTGCAAAACTTTAATCCTTCGCTGGAAAACTACAGTTGGTACTCTCTGTTTTGTTTAGCATCCAAAATTATTGGGCTAACATTTTTATCTTGCCTTCTCGTGTTCTTAAATCTCTTGAGCAACAATGTGCTGCTTTCTTGTGGTCTGATGCTAAAAAAGCCAAGGTACCATACTTTAATTAAAACTCTCCTTTAAATATATTTTTTTATAGAATAATAGTACTTTGTCTTCCAAAATAATAACAATATAATTTTCCTAGAAATTATATCATCTTTATGTATTTTTCCCAAAATTATTTCAATAAAATATATTTCTTGCCAAAATATTATTACCAAATATTATCTTCTTTAGATAACCATATTTCCAGAAAAATTAATCATACAAAAGTATTTTCTGAAAATAAATACGAATTTATAAATATACGTATATATATTTCCCAAATTATTCTCGTATGCATAAATATTAATTATTTTCCATATCTCATACTTTTCCAAAATATTTCCATAATTTAATTTCCAATATAACCATATTATTTTTATATGTCAGATTTTATTTTATTATTATTTATTTTCTTTTTTTTTAATCTTGGACTAGGTCGTTTGGGCCGTGAACAGTGCTGTCCAGCCCACTACATGGAGCCCAGTCAGGCCCACGCAGCAGGCCCAGTGCACAGTAGCCCAACAGAGCCAGCCCAACCCAAGTTCAAGTCCAAGCGCAAGCCCAACATCTAAAACCTTAACCCAAGCCCATATCCAACAAGCCCAAAACACAACCCTATCTAAACCCCGGGTCAACCCGACCCGCATTGACAACCCATCCGGGTCGCCTCCACAATCGGGTCTGCAGCTCACCTCGGTGGACGACGCGACGTGCGAGGTGGGGGCTGAGAGGAGGAGTCGACGCACACAAGGCGAGGCGGCACAAGACGGCGATGGCTGGCGACGAGGGCGGCTGACGAGGCGACGTGCCGCCGTGGCTGCAGGAGAGGAGGAGGCGGCGGCTTGCTCGTCGTCGGGTTTGGATCTCCTCACGGAGGCGTCGGGTTCTGCGTGTGGCGAGACACGACCGAGGGAAGGCGACGGCAGTGACGCGTTGATGGTCGCTGCTGCAGGTCGTCCCGGCGTCGCGTGAGGTGGAGGCGGCGAGGAGAAGGTGCGGCACAGTCTCAGCTCGGTGTCGTCATCAACTGGAGGGAAGGAAGCGCGGGCTGCTGACTCGTCGTTGGCGACGGCAGTGAGGAGGAGAGAAGGAGAAAGCGTTGGTGACGGGTCTGACGGTTGGGTGGTCCGGTTGGTGGTGTCGGGTGGTGTTGGTCGGCACGGGCGGTGGCCGGTTGTGTGTGTGTTGTTGTTTGCAGTGGAAGAGAAGAGGAATGGTGAGGCAGGGAATGGGTTGCAGAGGAAAGAACGGTTTGGGTTGCTTGTGTAGGCAGAGTCACTGGAAAAGAGAAAAAAGAAGGATTGTCACAGGTTACACAGGACGACACGGGCTGCACAGGCAAAGGCGACTGCGTGACTCAATCACGCAGTCGTGTCCGGACCGGACCAGAAAATAACTGATACCCCCTTAGTTATTTTCCGGTGTGATTTTTCGAAAATTTCGGGACCCGAAAAAATACCAACTTTGGTCCGAAAAATCCACGAAAAAATCTCGAGCGAGAGAAAGGACTTGGTTACGAAAAACGACGCCCGATTTACCTTGAATTAATTACCCAAGATTAATTCATTCGGTAAATCACTGTAAAAAGACTTTTACAGTCTCGGTAAAAATCCAAATTTTTACCCGGGCTGTTACAGTCTACCCACCTTAAAAAGAATTTCGTCCCCGAAATTCCGTCTAATCCATGGGTCCTACCACGATAAGCTTCTAGTACACTCTGCCAGGTATCCCAACTCAACATGAGATACCGCTTATACCCTTAACGACCTCAAACTCCGAGAACAACAGCTATATCGGTGGTACTGCTTTCCCGACAAGCTCCGATGAAGAACCTCCCAAGAAGCGGTTCAAGACGAACATCGTCGGTCTGAAAGAACACATGGTCGTCTCCAGCAGACGGTGAAAGAAGCGTGTCGGCAAAGAAGCTGATGATTGAAAGGGCAAGGCAACTGCTGAAAGCAGCACTCCGCAGCAGACTCTGACGCAGCTGAACGTCTCACTGAGGAAGATCAGCTCAGCGGTGATGCAGATAGAATAGGCGTGTGCAGAACTCTTCCCTCACATGAAAAACGTCCAAAAACTTGTAAAAGACTTAGAGAAGCATGTAACTCAATAGAGTACTTCTTCTCCTGTTATAAAACCGTTATGAACTAAATAAAATAAGTTTCCTTTTTAAATCAAAACTCTTATGTTACGAAGTCTTGTGTTAAACAGAAAAATAAAACATCTCAAAACAAATCAAAAATCAACAATAAGAATATAAAATCAAACATAATGACATTAAAAACAAAACTCGTTTAACAAAACCAAAACATGAAGAAGTTAGAACAAAATCATATTTTCATGATCAGCGCCCAAATCGGTCGTAAACATCCTCGATCTCGAGAAACGTGACATTCACAGCTAACGGTAACGTCGGTTCCCTCGTGAAAAAGAGGTCCGTAAACTCGCAAGGCGGTGATCACGAGAGCGTCCTGTGTCCCTTGAAAGAAACTTTATCCACTTGTTCACAAATTCTGCATGAGCCAAAAACGTCTTTCAAGTCTCGTATCCCTCCACGATGTCCGAACAGGTGTAAGCTTGTCGCACATGCGCTCTACTCGAGGTATGGTCCCATCAGTCTAGCCTCAACGGTCACGGATGCATGTGATAAAAGATGCAGGAAAATATAGAAAAACCATAAAAAGAAACGCCTAGGTAGCCAGGGCGTTAGAAAATCGTGAGATGGAAAAGAGCTGAAAAACACTGGCATTTGTAGCCTGAAAAACGTATAAAGTAGCGAAACAATAAATGAAGCAACGACAAAATTTTTTAAAAACAACACCTTGAAGAATGAAAACGATAGGAGCTTTGTGAAGGGAATCTGCTTTTCCCATCACCGAAAAATCCTTTAGCCCTTCCCGGGGATAGGTGGGGTCTAAACTTGAAAAAACAAAACGGTAAACATTTTTCTCCTATAAAAAGCAAAACGATGGAAAGAAAAAACCACAAAGCATCTTAAAGCAACAAAACGCTAAGGCAAAAGAAACCACCATACTCGAAAAATCAAAACACCAACGCGTCCGAAACGACATGCCTGCTCCGTCATCCATCTTCTTCGTCGAAGGTGCCAACCTAGGCAGAAGAAACCGACTGGCCTACAGCATGATCAACGAGCGTCCAGAGGAACTACCGAACGAGCTCGACAGGATGCCACGTCTGGTCTTCGTCGACGAACTCTACTCGTCCAGATTCCTCGTCACTCCCATGGAAGAGACATTCTTCCTAGAGGACCATGGCACTCTGAGGACCTCCTTCTACGGCTCGGCAAACTCTGTCATGTTTTTCATCTCTGAAAGACTTCAGGAGTTCAACCTAGAGCCCACTTGCCATTTCTTGGAGCAAGGTACCTACTACCAGCTCTCGATGACTGCCGAGAGCATGCCCAGAGTATCTCGACTACCCGCAACTTGGCCAAAGGCCCGACTATTGGTATGGAACTGCAGAGGAGTCGCTAGGCGTTCCCAGGAGTCTCGGGTACCCTGAGGGACCTGAAAAACCAGTACAAGCCAAACATGGTTCTTCTCACGGAGACCCAGTGGCAGCCTGAAGACGATCACGGTCTCATCCCACTTCGGTTCCCTCAAGCAAACCGGTTCGAGCTTCCTGGCCAGAATAACGCAGACGGCATGTGGTTCTCGTGGAGAGACAGCATCACGGTCAACATTAACAATGACCCCAACAGCTTCAGGGTCAACGTCGTTCCAAGGCGATGAATGTACTTTTTTTTAAAATATCAATGTAATATTTATATTTGTAATGATAATATTAGTATTATTAATAATATTTATGTTTCCGCTTATTTATGACATCAATTACCTCTTATGTGAATGTTCTGCGACAGCTAGCGTCCCTTGATTGGATCCATAATGCACTAACTAAATGATATAAAATAATTAACAAATAGAGCGAACTATGCAAATAAGAACAACAAACACACAAGGACTGCCCAACAAGACCTAACGCCTGCTCCGCTACCAAAATGAAACGCCCCGACCTGTATTTACCGTACACAGTAAACACGTGCCGGAACTATGACGACCCAACCAAACCAAGCCCAGCATACAGTGTATACAACAGAAACTCGGACTCAACAGCCCAAAATAAAAATATCAATAACATCATAACCGGCCCAAGGCCCAATAATAACAAAAAGTAGCACAGCGGAAGACTTAATAACTCACAAAGACACTGTATGCAACACTGATGCAAACTATGGATTCGAGTCCTGTCCAAGGGATAACGCCGCAGCCTGTCTGGAATGCAACATACCTGTACCACAAATAACTCATCCTACGGGATGAAAGCCCGCAGGTGAGGGGTGAGTCCGAAGTGCTCACCGACGAAGGATAGACAATTAATATGCAACACTATAAATTACTCAGGGTCAAAAACAAGGAAAAACCGCCAAAAATGCACCAAACCAAAAGACTCGACCCAAAATCGGTCCAAGACCAAAGACTCAAATAAAAATCCAAATTTCCAATTTTATCTTTCCAGGCCCCGTCATGGATAAGCTAGGGGTCAGACCTGGTTATCAACATATTTCGGGTGCCAGACCAAACTAAGAGAGCCCAGGGATCGACATCCCAAAAATAAGAATCCAGGGATAGACATCCCAAATATAATCACGGGATAGACATCCCAAGCATAGACATGCTTATCACAAGTAACCCAGGTCATGGCCACCACAAAACAGTCTTAAACCATCGAGTCGTACCACTACTTACCACGTGACAATTATATCATCATTATCCAAAACCAAAACTCAGGGATCAACATCCCTAACCAAAATACCGGGATAGACATCCCATCCAAAACCAAGGATCGACATCCTTATCACATTTTATTATTTATTCCATTATACTTATGGCCAAAGACACGAAAATAAACATCCAAAACTCAATGCACGGGGATAAACATCCCAAAACCAAATCAAGATACTGGGATAAACATCCCGACAACAATCATACAAATGTGACAAACAATAGTGCAACAACCATCAAACACAACAACCGAGTAATATAGGCACATAATGAAGGAAATCCATCCTCACCTTGGCCGATTACTTAACTTCGGAGACAATGACCGGTCCCAAGCCGGCTCCTCGGGAAACTGCCCGATATCAAACCTATACAACAAACAATATATACTCACATAAGATGCACATAAGAGTATGCTATGATGCCAAAACTGCGAAATAACCCATCCCGGTTCATATCCTTTATTATCATCTTTTACCCAAAATATTATACCGTACGTATATCCGAATATAATTTCGGTACCATACTTTAATTAAAACTCTCCTTTAAATATATTTTTTTATAGAATAATAGTACTTTGTCTTCCAAAATAATAACAATATAATTTTCCTAGAAATTATATCATCTTTATGTATTTTTCCTGAAATTATTTCCATAAAATATATTTCTTGCCAAAATATTATCATCTTTAGAAAACCATATTTCCAGAAAAATTAATCATACAAACTTATTTTCTGAAAATAAATACGAACGTATAAATATACGTATATATATTTCCCAAATTATTACTCTTCACGGCGGCGTCGGGTTCTGCGTGTGGCGAGACACGGCCGAGGGAAGGCGACGGCAGTGACGCGCTGGTGGTCGCTGCTGCAGGTCGTCCCGGCGTCGCGTGAGGTGGAGGCGGCGAGGAGAAGGTACGGCACGGTCTCAGCTCGGTGTCGTCGTCGACTGGAGGGAAGGAGGCGCGGGCTGCTGACTCGTCGTTGGCGACGACAGTGAGGAGGAGAGAAGGAGAAAGCGTTGGTGATGGGTCTGACGGTTGGGTGGCCCGGTTGGTGGTGTCGGGTGGTGTTGGTAAGCACGGGTGGTGGCCTATTGTGTATGTGTTGTTGTTTGCAGTGGAAGAGAAGAGGAATGGTGAGGCAGGGAATGGGTTGCAGAGGAAAGAACGGTTTGGGTTGCTTGTGTAGGCAGAGTCATGGGAAAAGAGAAAAAAGAAGGATTGTCACAAGTTACACAGGAAGACACGGGCTGCACAAGCAAAGGCGGCTGCGTGACTGAATCACGCAGTCGTGTCCGGACCGGACCAGAAAATAACTGATACCCCCTTAGTTATTTTCCGGTGTGATTTTCCGAAGATTTCGGAACCCGAAAAATACCAACTTTGGTCTGAAAAATCCACGGAAAAATCTCGAGCGCGGGAAAAGACTCGGTTACAAAAAACGACGCCCGATTTACCTTGAATTAATTACCCAAGATTAATTCGTTCGGTAAATCACTGTAAAAAGACTTTTACGGTCCCGGTAAAAATTCAAATTTTTAACCGGGCTGTTACAGGTACTCTCACTAATGTACTAATCGAGGGGCGTACCCAGCTATTCCCTCATCGTCGTCTCTGTGATTATATCTCACTACTATTACAGGACCCGAGGGGTACTCTCTCTCCAGTTCGGTGCTATCATTTAACAAACCCCACAACAGTATTTAATTATCTCTTAGTTTAATAGCTCCATAACTTGTTAACGTATTATGTAGAAAGTAGTTGTGTGCTCTTTATCAATTCTCATATCATGTATACTCTTTTACCTGCTCTTTTATCAACAGTACATCCCATGTACCAAAAACATGATGACAACCATCATAAATACCATATTGTAAAAATCAAGGCACACAATAATAAGAATAACACCAACATGGTACACAGTGCAAACAAGAGCAAACAACGCAATAAGCACATAAGCAAACAACATTAATACAAAACAAGAATTTTCGCATCATTTACCATGACCAACAACTCGAGTATCATAGGCAATATCGCATACCAGAGTTTATATATCCTCACTTGGGCCACAATAATTGCCTCGGAAACTGAAGCCTCGTTCTGCCTCGACATTTCCTATATCCATAACATTCTACAAACATACACATGACAAAAAATATTTCCTCATGAAAAAATAAACAGATGCATATCATTGATATAATCTTCGAGTTTTAACCATAACACTAGGCCTATTTTACTAAAGATCAAGGTCTAAGCCCAAATAATATCTTTAAATTTTGAATCCCGTGTTTAAACTAAATCCAGGTTGTAGTCGATTAGGTCTAGGGTGTATTAGCTCAATGCTCTAAAATCCACATTAGGCCTAAAACCATTATTGGGCCTAAAGCTAGACCTGGCAATTCGTGTTGTCGTGTCGGGTTGAACAGGTAAACGGGTTCCAAATCTTCAACCCAACCTGACCCATAATCGTGTCGTGTCGTGTCCAACCCATTTATTATTGTGTCCGGTTCGGGTTGACCCGCGGGTTACCTATTAAGTCTAACAAGCCAAAAAATCAACTTGAAATTTTTCTATTTTGCACAAGTCCTTGTATTTTTTAAGAAAATAGGCATATAATTAGATTTTCTCATATATTAAATAAAATTATAAATTGTAGAATCATAATATAATAATATTTTAAAGAATTTATAGAAATATTTTGGATAATTTTAGTAACGTTGGCCTCAAATATTAAATAAATCTTACATTAAATTAGTAAAATATCTATATCCTAATTTAGTCGGGTCATAAACAAGTACCCATCGAGTTTGCGGGTCAACCCGCGACCTGACCTGCTAATTTTCGTGTCGTGTCGGGTCAACCCATTTAACTGAACGGGTTGAAAATCTCTGACCTGTACTTGCTAATTTCGTGTCGGGTTGTCGTGTCAATACCCGTTTTGCCAGGTCTACCTAAAGTTGTTGTTGGCCTAAAGACACATCCATCCTAACTCCAAATGAAAGTGACATTTCTAAGTAAATAAAATAATTCCCTTGACTAAAAATTTTCAAAGAATTCCTCGAGGGAAAAATTAGAAATTAAATTCCAAAAATTCCATAAAAATTAATTACTAAAAAATCAGAGTGTTACATCCTAACAATAAATTAATGTTAACATATGCTTAATAGTACTTATGTTTGTATTAGCACATATTTAGAAAATACAAAACATGTCGCCGCTTGACGATGCTATCCTCTCAAACCCAGTACATCGGCCCAATGGCCAAAACCTACCAGCTCGAGCTCGATCCCTTCCAAGGCGTCTTCGTCGCATTTTTTGAGAGGAATGAGTTTGTCCTCGTCTCTGCCCACACCTCCACCAGCAAGACCGCCATCGCCATGGCCTTCCGTGACAAGCAACGCATCATATACATCTCCCCCTTGAAGGCGTTGAGCAATCTAGAAGTACCGAGAGCACCATAAGTTTAGCAACGATAGTCGATGACCGGTGATGTCACCCTCTCCTCAACACGACGATATGAAAGTACATGAGGGAAGGCCGTCGCCTGATTCTTGACGCCGACCCTTCTAGAGTTGATCTCCACTACTTTAAATTCAGTTAAGTACGATCCTAAACAATTAAATTTTTTTACTGAATTGTTTGATTACAAAATCACAAGCCAAACATGTATAAGGTAAAGATTGATTGTTGAGATTGTGGATTTTGTGGCTGTTTGGGTTTGGACATAAAGGAGAAATTAGTGGTGTTGTGGAATTAGGAAATTATAATTATGGGGAAGAAGCCAACCCTTTACAAGAAAGAAAAAAGAAGGGAGTGAAAAAAAAAGAGGTTAAATTTATAAGGAAGGATGATGTTTGGGTGAAAAATTAATGTATTTGATTGAAATAGGATTTTCAGATATTAAAGGCTTGTTTGAAGGTGTTCTTGAAAACAGGTTTCTCGCTCTCGTTATTTCCAGAGAACAAGAAATCTTGTTTGGGTGGAGTTTTTAGAGAATGATTTGGAAAATAATTCTCCAAAAGCTGATTTCAAAAACATAAAATTGTTTTGACGGTGGTATTTTTGTAATTAAAAGATGTTTATACATAATTAACTCTTTTTTTTTTTCAATCTCATCTCACTCTCCTACCTTTCTCCTTCTTCGCATCGTCCGCTATTCCTCTCCCCAGTCTTTCCCGCTTGTGTCCCTGCCTCTTCTCTTTAAACTACTTCTCCCAGAAATCTCCTATATAAAACAAATCTTTCCTTCTCTTTATATTGTTTGTCAGTCTAATTGTACAAATCAACTGACAAAGAAGAAAATGGAAAAAACCCTAATTGCATATATCACTTGAAAATTTCCAATTTTTTTCTTCCTCCTTATTTATCTTTCTTTTTTGTCCTAAGAACAGCATGTGGTGGATTGTTGTAGAAGAAAGATTGCAAAGCTTTTTGAAAGTTTTGTGGAAGACTTCATTTTTCAGCAATTTTATTAGATTATGAGAGTGAAGAGAGGGTGGCAGGGACGGTAGAAGAAGAAGGAACTTTGAGCATAGTTTTGAAAAGTACCATCCAAACAGATTTGATGATTTATTTTATTGAGAAAATTGTTTTCTGAGTTTAAATTTTAAAAACTATTTTCAGAACAAAAAAATAGAAACCAATTCCAAACAAACTCTAAGGATTTGTTTAGAAACCTGTTTTCAGAACATAGTTTTCAAAAATTCCAAGCAATTGTTTGAACGGGAAAAATCCATTACTTTTGAAAACAAGAGTTCTCCCTAAGGCTAGGCTTAGTTTGGGAAAGATTTTAGGGGGGAAAGAAAATAGGGGGAAAGAAAGTGAGAAGATTGAAAGGGGAGAGAATAGAATGTGTCATTCCCTTCTTTTGTTTGGGAAGAGGGGAAAGAAGGGTTAAACACCTTTTATATACCTCCAGTTTTCCTTTTGTCCCGATCGTATATCCTGGAGTTTTTGTGTCCCGATTCTGTACCTCGAGTTTCAATTTCTGTCCCTTTTGTGTACCTCGGGCAGCCCGGACGATGACATGACCATCTACCCGGGTCCACTTGACACGTGGCATAATGCCATTGGTGTCATGTGGAAATTTTTGTAGGACCCACAAACTAGAATATTTGAGAAATAAGGTAGGACCCACAATAATATCCATTTGGCGCCAATAGAATTGCGACACATGTCAAGTGGACCCCGATAGATGGTCATGTCATCGCTTGGACTGCCCGAGGTACATGAAAGGGACAAAAATTGAAACTCGGTGTACATAAAAGGGACAGAGAAACTCTGAGGTATACGATCGGGACAAAAGAGAAACTTGAGGTATACAAAAGGTGCTTAACCCGGGGAAAGAAAGTGAAAAGAATGTTATATTATATTGTTTGGAATAAGAAAGAAAATAGAAGGAAAGAAAGAGTAATAGTATAAAATTACTGAAATATCTTCACACTTCATATTCATATGTTTAATCTGAATTATCATAACTAGACCTATAATTACACTAATCAGTCTAATAATAATAAAAAGAAATGTTACCAAATAAATATAATTCTAATTCCCATTTGTTTTTTGAATCACTCCACCTAGGGCGCCATATTTTTTTTTTTTGATACTAGAAGAGTATCCTCGTCGACATGAGACTAATCTCTCCCGGGCTTCGATCGGCACCTATTAAGGTGGGCACCCTACCAACTGTGCATGTTCCATTCACATCGCCAAGACTTGAACCCTAATTGATGCTTAAGGGACCCCAACCCTTCTCCACTGGGACCACATGAAAGAGTTGGAGCACATACGAAGTACCAGTGTGAAAACATATGAGCAAAAAAGTAGGCAAAGCATTAAATGAAACAAAATCATTGTTAAGTTAAGCATGATAATTAATTTGCAAATCCGCTGCGTTAATGATAAACATGCAAATCCAATCTTATTGGAGCAAAGCCAGAATTTCAGTAACTATAGCATCCAGAAAGTGAGGATTGCGAGCTTCAAGAGCTTGGAAGCTAAAATGCAGTGTTAAAATTGAGTGAAACTGGATTTCTCCAAAAAGAATTTTGAATTTAGCTTCACAGTATGCAAAAGCTATGAGTCGTACCCTTCACAAAAAACATTGCCAGATTCTAATAAATGGCTCCAGGGCTTATATTAAAATATATTTCATGATAACAACATTAGAATAACTAGATAGTACATAATGCATAGTGTTCAATTCTACTTCTACGAAAGTCTCCAATACAACATAGTCATTATGTATTATACTACACTCTAATTAGCTCTAAATCTTGCTGGTACCATCTCCATAATAGTTACATGAGAACAACTAGATATTACATAGTGCACAACCATAACCATAGAATATAAGTTAGATTAATGATGCTCCCATATCATGTCCAAGCTAACCATCACAATCATTCATGATTTTTATCAGAAATTCCATACGTCTAGCCCGTGGAAGTCCAAAAAACCTTCCTGTTATCCCTGGATTCTTAGACAAGAAACAATATGCAGTCATTACATAATCTGGATGCAACCCCAATCTCCAACTCATTGTATATCTCTTCCTCTTTGTAATAGCGAGGATGGCCACTCTCTAAGATTGCAAGAGACTTCTCTGCTATTTCATTGCCATTTTCCATCACCATTGTTAGTTTCTCAATTCTATTGTTAACTCTATCATATTGCTTTTCCAACAATTCAACCATGGGTGCCTTTCTTTTGGAGCTTCTAGAAGATGTTCCTTGAGAATTAATTGAAGGTGAATATTCAGGACTAAAATGGTCCAAATTCTCTAAATTACTAGGCATGCCATGTTGCCAATCATATTCATTCTCATTAGTTGCATTTTCAAATGGATCATTCAGGTCAAGCTGTGAAGAACTTGCCTCTCTTTGCCAACATCTCACTTTCTCCTTTGCACTCCCAGAAAAATCTCCAGTAGCTCTGTCTTCACCATATAAATCATATAGTTTATCATAATTATGAACTGGTGTATGCCTCCACTTCCTAACCCATGAATTGCCCTAAAACATAAAGGTTAGTTAAATGTATAAAATAATTGAATCCACACATATTTCATGCACTATATTAGGATTTTACAAATATAGATAATGAAGATAAATTTACCTTAATTAATTCATCTCAAACCTCAGGGGTAGCATCAAATAATTTGGTAATTGGGTTCCAAAAGAAATCACTCACACCATGGAATAAATCTTTGCAGTCACCAAAATATTTTTTCAATGTCTTTAATCTATTCTTAATGTGTGACTTCTGTATATGTCGCCCAAATTGCTCCCTTAATGATTCCAATATATTTTTGTATGCTTGTGTGGTGAAAGTGTCATCATGTTTATTTCGTTTATGTTGCTCCTCAATAAATAAATGCATCAAGCAATACAGTGTCCATGTCGGTGGTCCATAACAGGGTATCTCTTGATGCATTGTCTTTCTCTTCATTAAAATTTCTTTGCCTTTCACCATATTTTGCAATCTGCACAACTCATATATGAAATTAAATTTAACAAAAGAAAATAGGAAAAGCATGAACATATTAAACATAAACAAAAACTAATATTCTGCTTACTTTGAATTGAGAATGAGAAATGTAGTCAAGACATTGAAATTAGCATGAACATAACATCACAATGACGCATATATATAATTATCATAATTCAATAATAAAAATGAAAGGAACATGAGAAGAAGGTCAATGCATTATATGACAAAGACAGAGAAACGTAATGAAGTACACAATTTAAAAATCATTAAGTAAAAGTTATCAACATTGTTCAAACTTAAAGTGAATTTTGATATTCTTGCCACATTTTTTATGCTATTTTATCCCTTAACATAGCTCATTATCTATACTCTACATCATTTGCATGCCTATTATAAACATCTCCACTATTTGTCTCAGTTTTCAATAGTTCTCTGTCTAGTTCAGCAATTAATTCCTCATCAGGAGACTCCCATGACCCATATAAAATTTCAAATCGCTTTCTTCAATACACCAAATGCTCGTTTAATAACATTACCGAGCGAAGAATGCCGATGGTTGAATAATTCTTTTGCATCCTGAGGTCCATGTCTTGAGTACTCCTTCAAATGATAAGGAAAACCTCTATATGGGGTAATTAATCCAGCTTTTAACATGAACCCAGCATCCACAAGAAAATATTTTCCTACAAAAAAATATAAATTAATTCTCAATATTATACTTACGCTATATTGATTTTGTTATACCCAAGGCGATACTCACCGGGAGGAATTAAAAGTTTGTCTTCCCTACTCAATGCATTTTTTAGTATTCTTGAGTCAGATGCAGTTCCTTTCCATCCTGACAGTACTACGTAAATTTCATATCAAATGAACATGCAGCAAGCACATTTTGTGATGTATCTTTTCTCCCTCTAAACTTAGGGGCTTGTGTGCGCGGCACTCTCACACGAATGTGTGTACAATCTACTGCCCCAATGCAATCCTGCATTGTAAAATTTATGTGAAACAGATAAACGTATAAATTGGCTTCTTATCACAATAATTAAAATGAAGAAAGCTCAAGTTTATAAATATTTAAAATCTAACCTTGAAATAAAGATAAAACCTATGGTTATTATAGATTTTTGAAGGAACCCCCAACCCGTTCGGCTGCTTAAGGTATTCATCATCAAGATGTATGACAACACGCAAACTATTATGGAGTGTCGACTAACCATTTCACTGGAGCGATGAAAAAGAATGCAACTGCACGATTTTTCAACGACTGTCCTAAGATATGCAAAAATTTTGCAACTTGCTCTTCAACTGTTTCCCGTATATAATCTCTCATACACCCAGTTGCTCTTAAATTTTCATATAGTTTAGTGAAGGCGTGTGGACCCATCCGTATTATTGAACGACATACTACTTCGTTCTGCGTCAGGGACATCAATAACCTTCTGTCTAGTGCGCTCTCTTTCAATATTTATGTGTTGGACGGGCTGCCTAACAGTGGTTGCATGAATGTGCATCAAGTAGAAATAATACACAATGTAACAAACAAGCTAAACCACAAGAAGAGATCGTTGTCGTTGCCAATTGTCGATAAAATTTCTCCATAGAGTTTCGTTAGTTGCTATAGTGGATCGTGTCGTCACTTGTGGCCAAAACATTATCACCGGTGTTCTCATCATGAAAGAAGGCAGACTCTCCCTCATTTGGTTCACTATCCATTTGTATAACCTAAATAATACTAAAAATAAATGTGAAGTAATATAATTATCATGAGCAGATAGATTTAAATAATCTACACTGACAAAAAAAAATCCATGAACTATTACACTTAAATAATCCACATATATGTCATGTAAACAATTGAATTATAGTTAAATTTTAATTTACAATACATTATAAGAAATTAAAATAATATGTGAATTAATTTAAGATGAGATTAAATAACAATTACCTGAATACATAAGAGAATAGAAGCCAAGACAAGATATTGTTCCAGTAGACATAGAAGCACCAAGAAAATGTCCCTGAACAAAGAACAGAAATAACAATCATACTATGATAGATGCTTGTATAACAAAGGAATAATTATATCCCAACTTATATAAATGCATGTATATAGATACTGTGAGTACATTTAAGCAAATTTAAATTGTATGGCCAAATTATAAATTTATAAAAAGTGCCAAACTGAAATTGTTAAATCACAATGACGATACCAAGCATGAAAACAATCCAAGAACTTAAGTATAATAAATAAATAAAGTAGGCTTGAATATTGTCTTGCTCTTTTCGTAGATCTCTGCAATTTATTTGTAATGCCCTTAGTTATAAAGTGTTTGATAAACCCCTACCAGTTACAACAGAAGCCATAGATTAATAATTGATAAAGGTGACGCTAGCAATCACATGTTACAACCTTCAATAATATTTTCGAACTAGTATTTTTTTCTTTTTGATAAACCTTCATTCATAAATTAATAAATGATTCTACATCTAAAAATACTGGTTAATCAGAGTTAATTTAAGAGAAGAACTAACCTTGAATCTGCTGGAAGAGAATAGAATAGCCTGAGAAGAAAATGCCACAGAAACCATCAATCTGTTGGGAGAGAACTGAATAGTCTGAGAAGAAAATCTGACTGTGGTATTTGACCATAGTGAATTTAAAGAAAGGAGAATTAGGAGATGAGTGGAGAGGAGAGTTGGTTTCTACTTCAATTTTCCTTCATCACTCCCTTTCGAAAGACACAGAAGAAAAGCTACTTGGCAGATACAAAGGAACCTTTTGTGGTCCATGGTTTGTTTTGGTGGAAGATGAAGAGTGAAAGAGCCAAAGGGATAAGGGGTATATTTGTCCAAAATTTTTACAATTAAGTATGGAGCTCACTATTCTCTCCCGTTTCTCCCCAATTTAGAGAGGATGACATTCTCCTCAAATGGGAAAAATTTTTCTCCCCACAATTCTGTCCCCTCCGATTCTTTTGCTTTCCAAACAGGGGAATATGTAACAGCCCGGGTAAAATTTATGTTTTTTACCGGAATTGTAAAAGGCCTTGTACAGTAATTTACCTTTTGAAATTAATCTTGGATAATTATTTCAGGGTAAATTATATATTGGATTCTGAAACCGACCTATACCCCACGTCCCAAATTTTTCTGCAGATTTTACGGACCAGAGTTGGTATTTTTTGGGTCCAGGAATCTTCAGAAAAAGTCAGGTTTAACCTCGAGAGAACGGACCAGAAATAAAGGTAAGAGGGTATATTAGTTATTTTCTGGTCCGGACCGTACATGCTTTAGTATGCAGACAGACCTGCATAATTGAGGCGGCTCAATTATGCAGGCGGCGCCTGCCTTTCTCCTGTGCCACCCACCAAGCACCGCCCGTGAAGTTAAACGTGTCTCTCCTCTGCATGCCATACATGTAACAGCCCGGGTAAAAATTTTGGATTTTTACCGGACTGTAAAGGTCTATTTACCGTGACTTACTGTTGAATTAATCTTGGGTAATTAATTCAAGGTAAATCGGGAGTAGTTTTTCGAAACCAAGGGTTTTCCCGCGCTCGTGATTTTCCCGTGAATTTTTCGGAACTAAGTTGGTATTTTTCGGATTTCGGAATTTCTCGGAAAATCACATCGGAAAATAACTACGGGGTATTGAATATTTTCTGGTCCGGATCGGATTCGCCCGTAATATGGACGATCTGAATTATTGCTCACATGCTTAATAGTAAAAGGAAAAAAATAATAATAAAAAAAACAGCTTAAAAATCGGTGGGAAAGAACCAGAAGGGAAGAAGAGGAAAAAAAAGAAAAAAATAGAGAGAAAAAGAAAAATAGAGAGAAAAAGGAAAACGGAGAGAAAAGAGAGTAAAAAAAAAAGAAAAAAAAAAA
>JAKUCV010002194.1:0-30824 GCA_028386065.3 Turnera subulata | reverse complement strand
TGATCGTCTTTCCATTGTCGTGAGCACTTCGGACTCACCCCTCACCTGCGGGCTTTCATCCCGTAGGATGAGTTATTTATTGTACAGGTTGGGTGCATTCCAGACAGGCTGCGGCGTTATCCCTTGGACAGGCTCGGATCCTTAGTTTGCATGTGTCGCATACAGTGTTAGTGAGTTTTGTTAAGTCTTCCGCTGTGCAATGTTTTCATTATTATTGGGCCATTGGGCCGGATTTGTTACTTCCGATGTTTTAATATTTTGGGCCGTTGGGCCGAGATATTCTTTATACACTGTATGCTGGGCCTTGATTGGTCGGGTCGTCACAGTTTCGGCCTGTATTTACTGTGTACGGTAAATTCGGGTCGGGGCGTTTCAATACATCCTGCCTTTTTCTCCCTATAAAAACCCAACTCTTCCTCTTGTTCTGGAACTCAAAACCCAGTATACATCCTACCCTGCAAGACACCTTCTTTTCTTCTGCAACAACACAAACCCAACCTTCTTTCTTACAGAAATATAATCCAGTGAAAAAAAAAGGAAAAAGAAAAAGAAAGACAAACACACACAACCCCACCAAGACAACATCACCTTACCACCATTGTCATCTTCAACCTCTTGCACCATCAAACCTAAGCCAACACTGCTGCAACCGTAAGCCACAAAACCACCACCATCACATCTTTCCATGTTGTTGTCCTCTTCTCCTTGCTTCCACCTTTCACCATTGCCTGTGGTACGCCTTGCGACTCCGACCATCATCGCCTAACCTTTTTCTTCATTGCACCTAAGTCTACCAGCAAATGTGGACGTCATTACCGAGGTTGAGGGTGAGTTAACTTGGTATTTCATAGGACATGGATTAGCTTGACTTGTGTGGGCTAAATATCAGCCCATGGGTTAAGCCCACGTAAACACATATGCATGAGCATGCACGTATAATGCATGAGAATTTGAGTTATAAAGCATGTACCTATATTATGATTGTTGGCAGTTAGCATGGCATACGGTAAAGTATTTAGGTAATATATAATTACATAACACTATCGTCGTGGGCTATATATATATATATATATATATATATATATATAAAGTATAATTTTGGAAAAAATATAGCAATATTATGAATATATATATTTTTTCCGAAAAATTAAGATATGATATATTTTTATTTTTTCTTCGAAAAAGAGTATGCGCTTCCAAAAAAATAAAATAAAAATGAAAATAATTTCTACAAAGGGTATTATCAAAGTATAATACCGGAATAATAACCGGGTATATGTATAATATATTTTTGGCACTTGAAATTAAATAATAAATGATGATGATAACATGACCCGAGACGATAACCGAGTGGGCGTAGTAATTTAATTTACGGCTTACAGTATTAGTTATCATTTGCATATCATGGTTGTGCATCTTATGTGTACGTATTTTATTATTTAATATAGGAGCTGTTAACGAGCGGATTCCCGAGGAACCAGAGCCGGGACCTTTCGAGGACTTTCAGGAGTAAGAAAACCGACTAAGGTGAGGATGGATAACCTTTGATATGTTGCATATAATACTGTGTTTGTTCTCTGTTAATTATTTGCTTAATTGAACTGCTGAGCCGGTTGAGTTTGGTTGTTGTTTTACTGTTATTGTTGTTGATCTGTTAACCATGGATAAACTGATATGATGAGATAATTGGATAATTGGAAGTTGAGTTGACGACTTAATTGTCACTTGGAAAGTAGTGGTACGACTCGATGGTTAGAGACTATTTTGTGGTGGCCGTGATCTGGGTTCTTGTGATAAGTATGTCTATGCTTGGGATGTCTATCCCGTGATTATATTTTGGGATGTCTATCCCTGGGTTCTATTTTTGGGATGTCTATCCCTGGGTTCTATTTTTGGGATGTCTATCCCTGGGTTCTCTTTTGATCAAGTACCCATAATACGTTAATAACTAGGTACGACTCTAACTTGTCCAGTGACAGGGCCCAAAGATAAAATTGGTATTACTGATATTTCCATTAGCCTTGGCTCAGTCATGTTTCAAGTGATTCTTTGTTTTTATCTTTTGTTAGTGCTTTTCTTTTCTGGTATTATGTTTGCCTGCATATCTCTGTTTATCCTTGGTTGGTGAGCACTTCGGACTCACCCCTCGTAGGATGAGTTGCTCGTAGTACAGGTACGTGGTTCAGCCAGCTGCTGTTTCTACTCCACCAGACCCCGGATCCATACCTCCGTGCATCTCATTCTAAGACTTCTGCTGCTTGTTTTTATAATGTGTTGTTGCTGTTGAGGATATTCTCTGCTGCAGTTGTTACTGTATTATGTCTTGTTGTTGTAACATTTTTCCACTGCTGATGGTTGGATTGGAGTGTATTGATTATAATAATGGTCCCCAGGATCGGGCGATGGATGTTGTATTTGGGTTTGCCTTGTATTGTATTTTGCATCTTATGTACTGTTTGCTACTGTAATAAGAATTGTTCTGGCATGTGTTTATCCTGTACGATAAATATGGGTCGGGGCACTTCAGTAACATCCCGGTTTGTCGACTGTCACTACAGACTAACACGGGACCTTTTCAACATGCTTTGTCCTCACTCGTACGTTTCCGGGAAAAACTTCCCAAGAGGTCACCCATCCTAGAATTTCTCCAAGTCAAGCACGTTTAACTTTAGAGTTCTACTGGAATGAGCGCCGAAAAGGTAGGTGCACCTTGTTGATATAGTTAGTACCCATCAAACCGTTTAAGCTATTCTCGATTGTGCAGTCCCATACCTGTACAACCTCGAAATCACTTCATTTGAGCTATTCTTAATTATACAGTCCCATACCTGTACAACCTCGAAATCACTTCATTTGAGCTATTCTTAATTATACAGTCCCATACCTGTATAATTATGAAATCGCCCAAACTGTGCAGCCCCATCCCTGCACAGTCTCAGGATCTCTCCTATTCCGGTGTGGATTCGGTTCATTCCTGTGCCCCTCCGTCTAGAAGCCTGCCAGAAGCCGCTCTTTGTCCATGCTCTTCCCGGCACCGGTGTACACTTCCCGCCCTCATAGACCCCGGTGTCACAGGCCCACCAGCTTCTGCTAGGTTCGTTCCCGAACCCTGCACCGTAGTAGGGGAGTTCTGGAGCTCCGCTACCAACTGTAACGTCCCGGTTTGTCGATTGTCACTACAGACCAACACGGGACCTTTTCAACATGCTTTGTCCTCACTCGCACGTTTCCGGGGAAAACTTCCCAGGAGGTCAGCCATCCTAGAATTTCTCCAAGTCAAGCACATTTAACTTTAGAGTTCTTCTGGAATGAGCGCCGAAAAGGTAGGTGCACCTTGTTGATATAGTTAGTACCCATCAAACCGTTTAAGCTATTCTCGATTGTGCAGTCCCATACTTGTACAACCTCGAAATCACTTCATATGAGCTATTCTTAATTATACAGTCCCATACCCTTATAATTATGAAATGGCTCCAACTGTGCTGCCCTATCCCTGCACAGTCTCAGGATCTCTCCTATTCCGGTATGGATTCGTTTCATTCCTGTACCCCTCCGTCTAGAAGCCTGCCAGAAGCCGCTCTTTGTCCATGCTCTTTCCGGCACCGGCGTACACTTCCCCCCCTCATAGACCCCGGGTGTCACAGAATATCAAATCATTCCTCCCAAATTCTCCTCTACCCATTCTTTCCTCTCACTTTTCCGAACTCCCAAACTAAGCCAAAGAATTTTGCGAAAAGCAAAAACTCAAAACTAAAAAAAGTTGTTTTCATGATTCAGTGAAGACTCGTGGTGGCAATTGTGTAAGTAAGTCATTTTATTAAGGACATATTTTTAAATAAATAGTAAAATAATTTTTTTTTCTTTTTTCACTCTTTAGTTTGCTGTAGCTATTTCCTCTCCGGATGTTCCCAAAAGAAAAAAGAACAGTACCAAATATAATTAGAAGAATTCTAAATTTCAAAATGCCGAAGGCAACAACTAGGAGAGTGCAAAATACCAAACTATCGGGAAAAAGAAAAAAAGTTGTAGCAAACTAGCCAGCCATAATTACTGTAGTAGATGGGATAAAAGAAGAAAATTAAAAGAATAACAAAAATAGAAATATGTTATAAAATGGGGGATGGAATTCACTTCTTGATAGAATAATATAAGCTTGATCAAGGTGATAATACAAACTTGATGGTAGTAATATAACTTTGATAGTAATAATATATTTTTTATAATAATATGAAAAATGAGAATAATAAACTTAGATGGAGGGAGACTGGAAGAGAGGTGTATAGAATGAGAAGAGAGTGAACTTTATGGTGGGTTGTAAGTGTATGAATATGAAGGAATGAACGGGGTATTTATAGGTGAAAATGGGAGGATAAAAACAAATAAGAATGACTAATTTAATAAGATAAAATCAAAAGGATATTAGGTAAAGAAAGATGGTATTAAAGTTAGGACAAATAGAATTATGGAGGGTAAATGGCCAAAAGGATGAATCCAATTGAATGTTAGGTATTGGGGTAAAATATTTACCGGGGATAAATTCGGGTATGATAAAAATGAGTTTTACTAGATGGTAAAAATGACATTCATCATAATTATTTATAACACTCTCCCTTGAATATCATTGCACCTTAATAGAATATGCTTTGGAAGAACTGCCTCATTAAAAATCTTACCAAGAAAAACCCAGTGGGATAAAAACTTGGTGAAGAAAAAAAGAGTACAGTACTCCTCCTGATTTTACATTCTTGATATCTCCAACCCTCCATGAACCAATCCTCCTTATCAACTTTTCAAAAGTTGTAGTAGGAACTGATCTTGTAAATAAATCTGCCAGATGTCACTTGAATGATTCTTTGATGTATCCTCCCTTCAATTGGGCAATGCAGTTAGCATTATCTTCATAAATTATCGTTGGAACTTCTTCCTTGCTAACTAATCCATATGAATCTTGACTATGCTGCATCATCAATCTTAGCCAAACAAATTCTCGACTAACTTCATGTATGAACACAATTTCTCCATTATTTGAAGCAGCAACGATACTTTGTTTTCTGGTCGCCATGATACTTCATGTATCTGCCTGTGCTTTATATGGATCAAATAAATGGCTTGCCTCTGCAAAATAAATTTTATTCTCTTTGGATTCACAAGGTTAAAATAATTTCATGTTATATCTTACTACTAAAAGTATTGCAAAAGTTTCAGTTTTTATGTTACTAGCAAGATAAACTGCGCTATAATATGGTACTTCAGGACCAATCTAATCTTTGCGAGATTTTTCTTCTCAAACTCTTTAATTAAAACATAACACAAATTTGGAAACTTTTTTAGGAGTTCCAATAGTATTTAAATCACAAATAAAAATGATGAAAAATTCATATGTTGATAAAGATACCACAAGAATATCTAGATCATCAATAACAATAATAAATTCACACATATATCGCTTAAATAAAACACATAGAGCATATATGCAAGAATAATTATACTACACATGTCCAAATTGGTTCAAACCATGTAAAGATCAATTTAGTTTAATTGAATATATATATCCCGGGAATAGTTGCTTCAGGCAACATGAATCCTTCAAGGATTCTCATGTATATGTCATGACTTATGGATCCATATAAATAGGCTATAACAGTATCCATTAGACACATTTCTAGTTTTTCATGCATTGCCAGACTTATCAAATACCAAAAAGTAATTGCATCCACCACAGGGAAGTATGCCTCTTTATAATCACTACCAGGTCGTTGGGTAAAACAATGTGCGACAAGTCGTGCTTTTATGTCTCAATATTAAATTTTCTTTTCACACAAATACCCATTTATAATCGACCGATTTTACACCATCAGGTGTACGGACTACAGGTCCGAAAAATTTCTCGCTTCACAAGCGAGTCTAACACAACCTTAATTGCGTCTCTCCAAACTAGCCAATCATTTCTGTGCCTACACTCATCAATAGTTGTAGGTTCATGATCCTCATTTTTTTCATAATATTTAGCGCTATATTATGTGCAAAAATTCCGTCGACGGTTATTTCACGTCGGTTCCTTCTTGTTCCTGACTCAGTATAATTGATCGATATCTCATCATTTTCATTTATTTCAGGTACCTAAGTTACTTTTGGAACTTTATCAATTGTGTCAGAGACCTTTTCTAGAGGATTTTCCTCTTCTTGAGGATTTTCAATTTGAACCTCTACTGGAGATCTTATTTTCTAGTTGGGGCCATCTTGTATCTTTGCTCCTTTTTCTCTATCGAAAATTTTTATCTTCGGAACCAAGTGGTTTTCCACACTTCCATCGTGCTTTAGATTCATTTGCATTCTTTGGTTGTTCTTCAGGAACATCAGCTTGAATAGGAGCATCTGCAGTTGGTATATAAAATTTGGTCACTCTATTTACATCAGTAAATATGTCTGGCAATTGATTTATCAAATTTTGCAAATGAATCACCCTTTGAACTTCAAGTTCACACTGATTTGTTCGAGGATAAAAAACTAGATATTGATATAGCATTTCAATGATCTCTTAATCCAGCAGCTTATTTTCTCCCCCTCTTGTTGGGTAAACACTTTCATCAAATTGATAAGAAACAAAATTTATTCTAAATGAATCTCTAGCTGATGGTTTTAATTATTTTATAACTTATTGAGATTCATACCCAACTTATATTCTCAATCTTCTCTGAGTACTCACTTTAGTTCCTTGTGGTGGAGCAATTGGTGCATAACCAAAGGTCCGAAGATGGGAGATATTAGGTTCGTGACCATGAACCAATTGAATGGGGAGATATTACGATAACTTGTTGGCTTGATGCGCACAAGTGTTGCTGCATGTAAAATCGCATGTTCCCAACCAGTAATTTCTCATTACCAATGGTCTTGCAATCAATTGGAAATATTCAATAAACGATTCACCCAGATCGTTTTGGGTATGAACATAAGCTACAGGATGTTCAACCAGTATTTCCAATGATATACATTAACCATTGAAGGAATACACCAGTATTATCAAGACATATAGTCTTATAAAATAATTAGGGATGTGTACCTGTAATTGGCTTAATTATTAAAATAAGCGCACAAAATGCCAAATTGTGTCTAATAAGCACAAAATAGACCATCTACTCGATGCATCGATTAAAACCATAAAATTACCTAGATGGTCAACATGGCAGATTTATTAGTCCACGTACATGCCCCTGAATTATTTCCAAACTTGCAGGTGATTCTAGGCCAACCTCATCATAGGAAGGCCGAATAATTATTTTTCCTTTGCAACAAGCAAACACATGAAAATTCATTGATTGTAAAAACTTCTGGTTTTTCAATGAATAACCAAATAAATTTTCAATAATTCTACGCATCATAATTGATCCGGGATGGCCCAACCGGTCAATGCCAAACAAGAAATCCATGAACCAACTTCAAGTTGGTGCCAGCTTCAGGCTATACAAACTATGTATTTTAATAATTTAAGAAAAATTATTTGCCAGCTTCAGGCTGCTATGTGCCAGCTTCAGGCTGGATATGATAACTTTCACCGACTTAGATTTTGTATAGTGCAATCTAAAGGATAATGAATTTAATCTTTCCACAAATTTTTTGTTACCTGCAACAGTAGTGTTTATAATATAGTGATATTCAAACATCTCTTTCACTTATTGTCTCAACGTAATATTCGTTTGAATATTAATAAATTCCTTTGAGACTTGAATAAAATATCCTTTATTATTGTAAGTAGGAAAAATTTTTGCTCTTCAGGAGTATAATAAAATTCATGCTCTTCTAGAGCATAAACATTCGCTTTTCCAGAGCATATTAATCTATAGTAAAACTTGTGCTCTTTCGGAGCTTAAATATATGCTCTTCTAGAGCATGGTAAAACTTGCGCTCTTTTAGAGTATATTAATCTTCTTCTCATTCTCTTTTTTGAGATTATGCTATCATATGCTACTTACAAATAATTTTCGTTTATTAAATACGGAATGTGTTATTGCATTGTCTC
Source organism: Turnera subulata (assembly GCA_028386065.3). NCBI lineage: Eukaryota > Viridiplantae > Streptophyta > Magnoliopsida > Malpighiales > Passifloraceae > Turnera > Turnera subulata. The sequence goes on along the minus strand of JAKUCV010002194.1, from coordinate 22,807 downwards.
CAGGACAAATGGCAAAGTCATTATTATAGAAACTATAATTTTATATTCACATTAATAATTTAACAGATATAATATATTATAAAATAAGTATAAGGAAAAGTAAAATATAAGATAAATAAAATACAATAAAATATAACACACAATAGCATGATAAATCGGAACATAAAATAAATTTAATTTAATTTAACTTCGGGAGTAATAACAAATTTTTGATAATAATATGAAAAAAGAGAATAATAAACTTAGATGGAGGGAGATTAGAAGAGAGGTGTATAGAATGAGAAGAGAGTGAAGTTTATGGTGGGTTGTAAGTGTATGAATATGAAGGAATGAACGGAGTATTTATAGGTGAAAATGGGAGGATAAAAACAAATAAGAATGATTAATTTAATAAGATAAAATCAAAATGATATTAGGTAAATGAAGATGATATTAAGATTAGGACAAATAGGATTAATTATGGAGGGTAAATGGCCAAAAGGATGAATCCAATTGGATGTTAGATATTAGGGTAAAATATTTATCGAGATAAATTCGAATATGATAAAAATGAGTTTTACTAAATGGTAACAATAACATTCACTATAATTATTTATAACAAAATATATATTGAGTGAGAAGCGGAAAGGTAACGGAAGACAAATCTGGGAGGAAGAAGAGCGTGGAATCCACCTTCCTGCAACGACGCTAACCAATAACCGAGAAGATTCAATCCAAGCCAAACAAGACTTGGTAGTAATTGGCTATGGTAGACAAAAGGGCAAAAAACAGGGTACCGCTTTTTTGTTTTGGATATTGGACTAATAAAGTCTAAATACTACTACTACTACTAATACGACTTCTGGTACTTACTTACTACTATATGACCCGACTCGCTGAGAAGCTCTCTCTGGCGCTACTGATCACCAAATCCACCCACTCTCTCTCTCTACAACTCCTCCGCTTCTCTCTCTCTACTTTCCGCCTCTTCAAGACCCTCCTCAAAACCCTATCCCCCCTCCCTCCCGCCATGGATGACGCCGATATCTTCTCCTCCTCCCCCCACGCCGCCGACGATGACGACGATCGCCGCTTCTTCGACCTCGCCCCCTCCTCCTCCGGCTTCACCTCCCCTTACCACCGCCACCGCCCCTCCCTCTTCCACGACGACTACCAAATCGAAAAGCTTTACCTTGTCCCCTACAGGTAAGCTCTAGTCTAGTTAGGGAACCCTATAATTTTCTATTCTCTTTTCCCTTAACCTTGCCTTTTCCCTTTTTTTTTTTATTTTCCTTTGAGGTTTGTGTGATTGAGCTGAAACTCGTTTTCTTGTATCCTTGCCCTGCGTGATGTGTGTGTGTGTGTTTATGTAGGTGGTGGGAGGAAGCGCGGAGTGAAAGCCAGGATGGCCGCACGGGAGTGCTGTATCGTTTGGCGTCGGATGGTGATGATTTCGGTGACGAGATTGAGCTGCTTTTAAGCAAGGCTAATCAGAGCGGTGACGACGAAGGCGATGCTTCCGGGGAGGAAAAGTTTTCCGACCGGGCCTGTGCTTTGATTTCCGAATCAATGTGGGTCTGGGCGCTTTACCGGTGAGGACCAATTGTTTTTTTTTTCTTTTTTTTTTTTTGGTAATTGGGACACAAGGTTACTTTGAATCCAATCCTGCAGGTCACAACCAAAAAACTCATCAGGACTAGGACCAATTGTTTAAGTAGTAGTGCCTACCTATTACAATTTCTGTTTTATTCTAATGCTTGCTTGGTTGTTTTCCACTCAACTTCACTGGTCCAGAAATATGTTCTGCTATCCAGTTGAATTTTTAGTTGGTCTGTTGTATTAATGCTAACCAGTAATTGCTGATTCAGGATTGGCGTTTTGTTTCTCTAGAGTAGAGAAAACATTGGTTGGTGCATATTCGGCTATCCTATAGCTGTCAACATCTAAAATATTTAGAAGCTATGGCCTTTGAACTATTGGCAGAGAGTGAACTCTAGAAAGGGACTGCTAGCATCATTCAATAAAATATATGATAACCAAGCAAAACGGTTCCACGAAGTGTCTCGATATGACCCTTAACTGCTTATGCTTCAGTTTTTCCCAATGTATTGGTTTTTTAGCTGAACTTTTCCGCTATATCATAGATTTTTGTGTTCCATCTGTTTAGGCTCAGAGATTCTAGTGTATCATTGAAAGGAATCGGTAGTTTGTTCACTTTGGAAGATCAGTTTCCAGATGCATTTCCCTTGCAAATCAGACTTTCAGTTTCTCTGGCAACCTATGCTTTGAGAGTGAAGATCAATGCGAAGGTCAGTTTCTTTCATGAGTTGTATTAGATCATAAATCGATTGTCATGTATGTTCCTTCTTGAATGGATGATTTCCAAGAGATTGATGTTATTGTTTATAATCAGAACCTGTCAGACGGACATATAAAATTTTGAGTTACATTTAAATTGCAAATGGCGATTGTTGAGGCTCAAGACCATAACTGTTTTTTTCTTTTTGTCTTTTTTTTTTTAAGCTCTTTATTTGACAATTAACTTCAATTGTCCAGGATAACATGGTTGCTTTTTACACGAAAGCCTGCAGTATGTTTGGTCCCCACTCAGAGCTGGTTAGTTTGTTTACGAGTGCTCAAGAAAGCATTCCTTTGCTATTTCAGTCAGATGGTTGTGTCTTGCTAAGATATGTTTTTTACATTGGTACATATATCATGCTCATCATTTGGTTCAATTTTGTGCAGGCCTACATTTGGGACTTCTCAGGGCAAACAACACAGTTTCTCATGAATGATAGGACTGAAGTATGTAATCATTCTCTGGAACAGTCAGTCATGGAGGTGGCTTATCTTTTTATTTTTATCTTGGATTCTTTCTGATAAGAAGTCTCAAAGTGAAAACAGCTTTGTAATCCAGTTGTGCAAAGTCCATGACTCTGAACAGCAAATTTAACTTATTAATGATATTTTCTGCTGCTTCACAGATTCCGCTTGAATTACATATCCATGGATTTGCAGATATGATGAAGATGAGTGATGAAAGGATTGATGCGATGACAGAAAATGTCAAGATGGAAACTACCTTGGGCGCTGGTTCGGCCATAATGAATGGGAATACTGACTACTACAACTCGTACTCAGCTCCGATCAACTTACATTCCGTTGAAAGCTGCAAAGGAGTTCAATTTATGGGTTTGCGAGGAATGCAAAATCTGGGGAATACATGTTTCATGAATAGTGCTATTCAGTGCTTGGCACACACACCTAAGCTGGTTGATTTTTTTTTAGGAAGCTACACTAAAGAGATAAATTATGAAAATCCACTGGGGATGAAGGTGGGTAATCATATCTCTGTAGTCTTGTCTATTATGGTTTATCCCAGTCAAATAAATGTTCTTTTCTTGTCCAGGGCGAGCTCGCTTTAGCGTTCGGGGACTTGCTCAGGAAGCTATGGGCTCCGGGAGCAGCACCAGTGGCTCCAATAATGTTCAAACAAACACTTGCCAAGTTTGCTAATCAGTTTAGCGGATACAACCAGCATGATTCCCAAGTTAGTGTAGCTTTTGGATTATGTAGCTCCATTCTATATTCTATTAAGATCTACTGATGATTTGAATAGTGTGAAATACACTGTTATTTCTGATACAGGATAAGCAATGCTCACTTTCCTCTTAGTATGTGGAAGAAATTAGTTTTTAATACAATGGTATTTCTGATACAGGAATTTCTTTCCTTTCTGTTGGATGGACTCCATGAAGATTTGAATCGTGTGAAATGTAAGCCATACATAGAAGCTAAAGATGCAGATGGCCGGCCAGATCATGAAGTAGCTGATGAATATTGGCGGAATCATCTCGCTCGCAATGACTCCATCATAGTTGATCTGTGCCAAGTGAGTCCTATGATTGGTGTGTGTGCTCTGTCATTTGAATTCCGACAACTTGCATGAAATTTAGCATTCATTTCATTACCAAATGTTCTTACTTGAAGTGTCAATATAGAGATCAGCTTTATTTTTATGACTTTAGAATTCAGTATGGAGGTTTGTTTCTACTTTTTATTGCCAATGTTTATTTTTTCTTTTCAAATTTCTGCTTGGATAAGATTCCTTGTTCTTTGTGATTGCTGAATGGAACTTGTTCTTTTATTTTTCCTATTAGGGTCAGTACAGATCAACGCTGACTTGCCCTCATTGCAAGACTAAGTCTGTGACATTTGATCCGTTTATGTACTTGTCGCTGCCTTTACCCTCAACTACAATGCGGAGTATGACTCTGACTGTCTTGAATACTGATGGGAATACTCTGCCTTGTCCTGTTACTGTATCTGTGCCAAAATGTGGGAGGTTAAATGATCTTACTGAGGCCTTGATCGTTGCATGTTCCTTGGGAGATGATGAAACAGTGCTGATAACTGAGGTGGGTTGCGAATACTATGTTCTCTCCAATAATGTCATAGCTGGTTTTGAGATGAGTCTTAGTCTGTTTTCTCCATATAATGGTGTTTACTTGGGATGTATTAGCTTCAAATCATCATTGTTGCTTGTAGGGCATTATTAATTTAATATAATGTCATATCTGGCTTTCTTGCATGTCTCTATGATTCCCTGACTCTATCTATACTCTTAGTTTGTAGTCTGCTAAATTAGTAGCTGCTCATAACTAGATGAAGTGATGCGTTCTTGGGCATCTGATTCCGAAGAGGGAAACCTTTATCCTTTTAGATTTGTCAGGAGAGCTATTGCAGAGTTACATGATTGTTTAGAGAATTTATAAAGACTCAACTTGAGATGATTAAGTATCAATTAATATAGACATCCTTTTTTTTTTAACGTCGACGTATTCTCGTTAGATACTGATAATCTAAAGGCAATAGGCGATCAAAGGATCCAACTGTGCATTTTGAGTTGAAATTTGTGTATGCATCATCTGATCTCTAATCTTGTGGACTGACATGTAGATATTCAAGAATCGAGTTGTCAATGTCTTTAGGGATCCTTCTGGCTCTTTAGCCTTGATCAGAGATGAGGACCAACTTGTTGCATACCGCATACCAAGAGGTGATGAGACTTCTTCATCCTATGTCGTCTTTATGCATGAGCGGTTGGAACGGTTGGACCGTTGGGAAAAGTAAGCTTTTTCAAATCCCTGTTTGGTTTGTGACTTGTTGCTTCTTTGCTTATGTTTTAATGCAATAGTTCTCAATGCATGTTTATTTATTGACTTATCCGACTTTGGAGTTTCAGGCCTTGTGAATATGCAACATCGGATTGGAAGTTGTTTGGCATTCCTTTGGTAGCAAAGTTTTCTGCACTTTCTAGTGGATATGATCTCTGCAAGAACTATCTAAAATTACTTCATCCTTTTGTGATTCCTTCTGATGATGAATTCAACGACTATGATGGTAGTGCAAGTGTAAATGAAGATTCTGCAATGGAAGATGCCACTACCTCTACTATTTCAGATATTGATAAAGGCTGCGGGAGTGAATTAGACTATGACATTAACTCTGATGATTTCCAGTTCTATTTGACTTGTGATCATAAACGCACAGAGATAAAGATGAATGCACCATTTCCTATGTCACAATATTCGGGGCCATTTGATGTGATAGTTAAATGGTCAGAGAAGATGATTGAAAAGTTTGACACATGCCTTCTTAGCTCTTTGCCTGCCGTTTTTAAGCCTCAGCTTTTCACTAGAAGACCTCAAGAATCTATCTCATTATATAAATGCCTTGAAGCCTTCTTGAAGGAGGAGCCTCTTGGACCGGAAGACATGTGGTGAGTGTCCGTTCCAGTTAATATTTAGAACTTATGCTATTTTGATTTTTGGTTGCTGTCTTTTGTCGAGAGTTCATAAAATTTTTGGTGCGACTGATATGTGCATTTTTGAGTTTACATGTTCTCTTGTATTAGCTACTAGTGTCCATGCAAGCAATGTTGAGTCACTGCACAGTACATGTTTTTCTCTTGGATGTGGTATGAGTGACCATGCAAGTAAAGGTTGAGTCACTATACGTACTCTTATTTGTGTTTGCATTGCAATTTTTGCATGGAGCACATAAAAATCGAGTTAGTAATTTACTTTTTTGTTGTCTGATGCTATTGTTTTTATATGTAACCTTAGGTTTTGCCCCTCCTGCAAGAGACATCGACAAGCCAATAAAAAGTTGGATCTTTGGAGATTGCCTGAAGTTTTAGTTGTTCATTTGAAGAGGTTTTCGTACAGTCGAATTTTCAAGAACAAGCTGGAAACATATGTGGATTTCCCTATTCACGACTTTGATCTCTCAACTCACATCACCGTCAAGGAAAGCCAGTTAAAAAACAAATATGTACTCTTCGCTATAAGTAATCATTATGGAGGCATGGGTGGTGGCCATTATACAGCATTTGCTGATGTAAGTGCCATTATATTTTTACTCATACTCATTTTTTGTTCCTTTTGTTTAGCACAAAAAATCTTTTCAAGTCTAAGGAGTCAATTTTTCTTGGTGAGTGTTTGATTTCCAGATTGCTTCGTGGATGGAATGAATTTTAGGAAAAAAAGTTGGAATTTTGCAAAAGGATGGTTTTATTCCGACTGCCTAAATTACAGGCCCTGTTTTTGTGTCATATTTAACGCTTCTTTTAACAATTACTTTGTCATGTATTATTTTTCTCGTTTTGAAACTGATCCCTATTTTGTCTGTTCTCATGCACAGCTTGGCCATCATAACTGGCATGATTTTGATGATGGCAAAGTCGAATCTGTTGCCGAGGAAAGTATCAAAACTTCTGCGGCTTATGTCTTATTCTACAAAAGAGTTGGTTGACAATTTTGTATAGATATCCACCACAATTTGAAACCTGGGGCAGGCAGTGGCTTTTTCCAGCAACATTTAGGGGGGTTTAGCTAATGCATTAACTGCTTTCAAATCTGATTTAGATTATTTGTGTAGGGATCGATTTACTGTACAGCTTTAGGATGGCGAGAGGCTATTTACAATTCGATTTGTATATTATTTCATCTGGAGGGAATTATCTACCCCAGTTTTTGTCGAAGGAAGCAAGTTTTCCTTCCATAGGTTCATCATATTTTCAGTAACAGTACAGCTAATGGTTTTATATAAAAAGAAAATTGTTTATTTCTTGAAAATTTTGGTTGTTGCTTCCTCTCTGGTGTTGTTTTCTATTAGAACACGATATAATTGCATAGCAACTGTCATCATGTGAGTCTGAAGGGTTATTATGTGAGGCAGAAGGGGGTTATTATGGTTGTTGTGCCAGATTGTTGCATCTTATGGTTGTAATATATATATATATATATTATCAACTTATGGTTGTAATACTAATAGGATACTAATAGGTCTCATTCTATCCAATGGAGTGATAACTTCATATCTGCTTATTCGGTTATCATAAGCGGACGGGATTTGGACTCTTTGGTGCTTATCTAATTGATGTTGTATTATTTATCAAAGGCAATCGAATTATGGTGTTTTATAAACCAACAGGTAGCGTGGGATGCGAGATGAAAATTGTAATGCATTCAATTCATGGGACGATACATGAGATGAGATGAGGCCGCTCCTACCGCTGTAGGCACCCAATAATTTCTTTTTTTATTTCTTTTGGGGGGGAAAAGCCCACCGGGAGTCCTATAACTTATTTCCAAATCCCATTTGAGTCCTATAATTCTTAAACGATCTATTGGAGTCCTATAACATTCCAAAACATTACCAAAAAAGTCCCAGTCTATCTTTCCGTTAAATTTTCTGTTATCTTTAAGAACTTTTAGTCCTTATAAGTATACATAATATTATTTTAGTCCTTCAAATTTTCAAAAGTTTTTGTTTGAATCCTTAAAAAAATAATAAAAAATAAGAAAGGAGGACTCAAACCACTAAATGAACATTATTACATATATTAGATTTTAAGGTTACGAATTTAGGATAAAAAATGAAGTAGTAAGCCAAACATACTAAATCCTAACATCGTAAATTATAAACCCCAAAACCAAAAGCACCAAATTCAGAAATTTTAAATTTTATATCATAAATCTCTAAATTTTAAATCTTAAAAACCTTAAACACTAAACCATACATCCTAAAATCCTAAATTTTAAAACCAAAACCCTAAATTCTAATCTCTAAAAATCTTAAACCCTCATTCTTATATCGTAAACCCTAAAAACCAAAAACTTTAAACTCTAAACCCAAAAATATTAAAATACTAAATCCTAAATTCTAAATCCTAAACCTCAAAATATTAAATCTTATACTCTAAAAACTCAAACACTAAATCCTAAAATCCTTAACTTCATATCATAGACCTCTAAACTCTAAATCCTAAAAAACTCAAATCCTAATCTTTAAACCCTAATAACCTAAAATCCTAAACTTTAAATCCCAAAATTTTAAACCCTAAACCCTAAATTTTTATCCAAAAAATATTAAACCCCTAATCATAAAAAACCTTAAAACCTACACCCTAAACCCTAAACCCTAAATCCAAATCCTAAACCCTAAATTCTAAAACCCTAAACCCTAAAAAACCTTAGGGTTTTAGTGTTTTATGGTTTTATGGTTTAGGGTTTTAGGGTTTTATGGTTTAGGGTTTTAGGGTTTAGGGTTTAAGCTGTAGGGTTTAGGGTTTTAGAATTTAGGGTTTAGGGTTTGGATTTAGGGTTTAGGGTGTTAGGGTGTAGGTTTTAAGGTTTTTTATGATTAGGGGGTTTAATATTTTTTGGATAAGAATTTAGGGTTTAGGGTTTAGGGTTTAAAATTTTGGGATTTAAAGTTTAGGATTTTAGGTTATTAGGGTTTAAAGATTTGTCTATGATATGAAGTTAAGGATTTTAGGGTTTAGTGTTTTGAGTTTTTAGAGTATAAGATTTAATATTTTGAGGTTTAGGATTTAGAATTTAGGATTTAGTGTTTTAATATTTTTGGGTTTAGAATTTAAAGTTTTTGGTTTTTAGGGTTTACGATATAAGAATGAGGGTTTAAGATTTTTAAAGATTAGAATTTAGGATTTTAGGATGTATGGTTTAGTGTTTAAGGTTTTTAAGATTTAAAATTTAGAGATTTATGATATAAAATTTAAAATTTCTGAATTTGGTGCTTTTGGTTTTGGGGTTTAGAATTTACGATGTTAGGATTTAGTATGTTTGGCTTACTACTTCATTTTTTTATCCTAAATTCGTAACCTTAAAATCTAATATATGTAATAATGTGCATTTAGTGGTTTGAGTCCTCTTTTTTTATTTTTTATTATTTTTTAAAGGATTCAAATAAAAACTTTTGAAAATTTTAAGGACTAAAATAATATTATGTATATTTATAGGGACTAAAAGTTCTTAAAGATAACAGAAAATTTAACGGAAAGATGGACTGGGACTTCTTTGGTAATGTTTTGAAATATTATAAGACTCCAATAGATCGTTTAAGAGTTATAGGACTCAAATGGGATTTGGAAATAAGTTACAGGACTCCCGGTGGGCTTTTCCCTTCTTTTGGGTGTGAAAGGGGGCCTAACCCAGATTACATGCAAGCAAAACTTTCCTGCATCAGAAAGGAAAACAGTAGAGCATGACAAAATTCCACCCGCCAAGGTGGGTGAATAAGAGCCATAATGCGGGAAACCAAGGCATCACAACAAGCAAGCAGTGAAGCGGATCCAGGAATTTCTTTCAGGCAAAAATAAACTGTAAAATAATTTTAGAACCCATTAAATATATATAAAAATTACACTATGAAAATAAATTAAATATTACAATTGTTCCCTAAGCATTTTCATATTTTGAAAATGTTGAATTATTTGTTCATTTTCAGTGCGATTAAATACATCTTTCTCAACATATAAAATTAAACAATTATTTAATAATTAATTTATTGTATAATTAAATTAAGAAAGGAATAAAAGAAAGTAATAAATTAACTAATCATTGTCTTTCTTTCAATTTTTTAACTATTGTCATTATTTCATAAAAAAATAAAAATTGAATACAGGTCAAGCACTAACTATTTTATTTTTATTTTTTTTGAAATGATTGTCCTTCTTTCATTAAAAAAATAGAAATTTAATAAGCCTAACTATTATCTTTCTTTCTTTAAATAATTGTCTTCCTTTCATTAAAAAAAATGGAATACTGTAACAGCCCGAGTAATTTTTATGTTTTTATCGGTACCGTAATATTTTATTTTACAGTTATTTACCATTAAAATTAATCTTGGGTAATTAATTTATGGTAATTCGTGCATCGGATTCCGAAACCGAGCCTTGTCCCACGCTCGGGATTTTTCTGCGGATTTTCCGGACCAAGTTGAAATTTTTCGGGTCCAGGAATCTTCAGGAAAGTCGGGATTAACCCCGAGTTATCGGGCCAGAAATTAAGTCAAGGGGGTACATTAGTTATTTTCTGGTCCGGATAGAACCCGCTTCACATGCTGCACAGTGTTGCAGCAGCCGCCACCACTGTGTTGCATGTGAGTGAGATCCGTGAACCACCAGTACCTGCCCGTGCCTAGCCCTTGTCCTGCACTGCATGTCTTGATTCTTTTTCCTTCCTGCTCAGTATCACCATCAACGCTTCAAAACTCACCTGCAAACACTCACTCATTTCCTGCAAAAACACACTGCCAGCAACCAAACTCCACCTTCCTTCATTCCATACCAGAAAAAAAAAACAAACAAACAACACACAACCTGCACCGCCACGTCACCACCATCTCTCCCCTCCCCTTTTCTTTTTCTTTTCTCCTTCCCGAGCCACCACACACCGGCCGACCACCAAACCGCCACCACCAGCACCATCTTCCGCCGCAGCCCCACGACTGCCACCTCTCCCTTCCGTCGCAACCAGTCGCCGCCGCCTTCACCCCGAGCGCGACGACCATCAGCCCCTCGTTTCCTCGACGCGCCGCCCCTTGTCTCGTTCCTCCTCCTCACAGACCCGACGACCGCCGCAAACTACTGCCGCCCACCTGCATCGTCGCCGCCTGCAGCCGTCCTTGCCGCCTCGTCGCGCCTCAGTGCCGCTTCCTTCCCGACGCAACGCTGCCGCCGCCTGCAACTCACCAAGGTGAGCAAGGCGGGTTGGGATCTGTTTGGGTGGATCCAACCCGGTCTTCCGTGGGTCGACCCGGATTTCTAGTGGGTTGGGTCTTGCGGTTTGGGTCAGCGGGGGTGGGGTGTTGGGCTGGACTTGGCAGGCCTGAGCATGGGCTTTAGCCTTGGTCCAGGCCTCACACCTGGGTTACCTCCTTTGGGCTGCATAGTATGTCCCAGTTTGAAAATAATAAAAAAAAAGAGAAAAGAAATTCTGGAAAAAGAAAATATAATCTGGAAAAAAAATATAATTCTGGGAAGGAAAATAATTTTGGGAAATAATATTCTGGAAAATAAAATAGATATATTTTTGGGAATAAAGATAATTTGTGTTCTGATATGATAAAAGAGTAATTAATTTGAGGAGATAATTGGGGAAAAGGAAAATAAAAATAGTAATAATAATAATAAGTAATTAATAATTTTGGAAAGTACATACTTACGGAAATAAATATGGAAAGGATATTATCAAAGAAGTATTGCACCGGAATAATATCCGAGTATAGGTATAAGTATAGTATTATTTTTGACACCTAGAAATAAATGGTGAATTATGACGATAATAGAAATTAACCCGGGGGAGTAACCGAGACGAGTCAGTATTTATTTTTCGGTATACAGTAATAGCATGACATTTGCATATCACTTATGTGTGCATATTATTTGTTTGGTATAGGAGTTGATAACAAGCAGATACCTGAGGAACCGGACTTGGAGTCAGTTGGACAATTTCATAACTGAAAATCGGCTAAGGTGAGGATGGATAACCCTTGATAGGTACCCGTATTGCTGTGTGTGTATTATTGTTGTTTGATTGAACTGCTGGAATGATTATTGACTATTACCTAATTGCTGTGGAATTATTGATGCTGTTGCTGGATTGTGTTAGACTTGTGTATATTGTGTTGGAAATAATGTTGAGCTGTTAATTTTGAATAATTTGTGTCATGAGATTGAGATAAGAGAATGAGTCTGTGAATTAATCTGAGATAATAGAAATTAGATAATTGATGAAAGAGTAATGGATTTGGACTGGAATTTGAGAAGATGATTTAATTGTCACGTGGAAAGTAGTGGTACGACTAGATGGTTAGAGGCTAGTTCTGTGGTGTCATGGCCGGTTTGGTTGGTTGTTGGGGATGTTGATCCCGGATGATGTTGTTATTGGGATGTTGATCCCGAATTTGTTAATATTGGGATGTTGATCCCGGATTGTTGATATTGGGATGTTGATCCCGGATTGTGATTTGGCCTGGCATCCGGAATTAGTTGATAACCAGGTACGACCCTAGCTTGTCCAGTGACGGGGCCCGGAAGATAAAATTGGTAAACATAATAATAAGCTTTCTTTTGGTCTTGGCTCCGTTGTAGATAGTAGTATCTTTGTGTTGTGATTGTCTGTGATTGTTTATTTCGAAAGCATTATGGTTGATTATATATCTTTGTTTATCCTTCGTCGGTGAGCACTTCGGACTCACCCCTCACCTGCGGGGTTTCATCCCGTAGGTCTAGTTGCTTCGTAGTTCAGGTACGACGTTCGATGGCTGTTGCTTTCTTCTCCACCTGACTCCGGATCCATACCTCCGTTGCATGTGCATTTAAGTCTTCCGCTGCTGTGCAATATTTGTTGCTGTGTTGTTGCTATCCTTTATTTCTTTGATGTTGTCTATTTGGATTAAGCTGCTGTTGTTGAGTGGATTGAATAATGGTCCCCGGGTAAGGGAGACAGATGTATTACATTCAGTGAGCTGTTGTATTTGATATACTGTGTTGTATTTTACTGCGATGCACTGCCTGAGCTGTTAATAAGAATAGTTCCAGCACGTGTTTACTGTGACCGGTAAATACGGGTCGGGGCGCTTCAATTTGGTAGCGGAGCAGGCAGTAGGTCATTAGGGACATAACTGTGGTTGTATGATTGTTTGTTTGTGCATAAGATTTGTCAAGACATGATATGACATGCATACATATACATTCTCATATAGGTACGAATGGATCCGGTTGGAGGAAATCAGCATGCTGGAGGTCACCTAGATGACGATTAGGTATCGATGGATCAACCGCAGCAAGTTGCGGGAGGTCCGGAACACCTTCCGAATATTCTGTTGGGAGACCCTACGCAGATGCTGAAAGTGGTAACTCAGATTCTGCGAAGGCAAGAAGCTAGGGATGCACGTATCGATGCTATGGGTGCCCGGGAACAGGAAAACCAGGGACCAGTTGAGGATCCAGTGTATATGAAGCTGGAGAAGCTTGGGGCAGAGATCTTCCCCGGTGTCACTACACCACAGGATGCTGACCAGTGGCTTAGACAGATGAACAGGGTTATGTTGAAGCTGACATGTAGGAATGACAAGTGGGCCAGATATGCCGCTGCCATGTTCCGAGGAGATGCCGTTGATTGGTGGGAGTCTACCACCAGGGACATGCCGTTGATTGGTGGGAGTCTACCACCAGGGACATGCCGACACCTATCACTATGCCGTGGAACCACTTCATGGAGATGTTCCGAAGAAAGTTTGTTTCTGAGGCATACCAAGATCAACTGAGACGAGAGTTTTTTGGACTACAACAGGGACCAGATCAGACGATCAATGATTATGAGATCAAGTTCAACTGCCTGTCCATTTATGCCAGTGAGTTTGTAGCTACTCCGGAGGCCAGATGTAAACGTTTCTGGGACGGTCTTCGATCGGGCATCCAGACAGTTATGGGGTGCAAGGTCTATGAGGCTTACCAAGACATGCTGACCGATGCTCTGAGAGCTGAGATTATTTGGCTGGGCAATGAGAGGGAGCAACAGGAGATTCGTAAGAGGCATGCTGCACAGAGTTCTGAGGGACAGAACAAGAGGTTCCAGACACCAGCGAACCGGTCAGGATATGGACATAGCCGGTTCATACCAGGAAGTCAGGGACGTGGATGGAACAACAAGAACTAGAATAACCGAGGCAGTTCTTGGACTCAGTCTGGAGGGATTTCATCTTGGAATGCTCGCCCGAGACCCCCTCTGTCTCAGGTGAGGTGCTATAAGTGTAACGAAGTTGGGCACTACCGTTATACTTGTCCCAAGTTGGGAAGATCTGGAGGTGCGACACCTGTTCAGACGGTGCAAGCTTCAGTTGCCAGTGTACCTAGTGGTTCTGAAGTTGGCCGAGGCCGAGGACGTGGAGCTGTTCCTGCTAGGACCCAGTCAGCCATGAACCAGAGTGCAGCAGTGCCGAGAGCATTTGTGATCACCGCTGATGAGGATCCAGAGAATGTCGATGTTATAGCAGATACTTTTACAGTCTTTGGTAGTACTGCATATACTTTAATTGATCCTGGTGCTACATATTCGTTTATTACGCAAAGCTTTGCAATACTACATAACTGTACGGGAGAGAGTTTAGCTTGTCCGATGAGGGTTAGGTTACCTGCGGGTATAGTGGTCAGATTAACCCATATGTGCAAAGACGTTTTGCTTTCATATGATAGCGAGATTTTTCTTGCACGGTTGATTGTGATGAACATGGGAGGTTTCGACATCATCTTGGGGATGGATTGGTTGTCCAAGTACAGTGCTATGGTGAACTGTCGAACCAAGGAAGTGCTGTTGACTTCCGATGGTGGACATAAGGTTTTGTTGACAGGTATTGGGAGAACTGCTACTACATGTAGTATCTCTGCTAATCAGGATGTTGGGAAGAAACCATTGGGTCCAGATGCTTTGCTGACCCATGTCAAGGGTGAAGAAGTTCAGACTCCGATTTTGGGGGACATCATAGTTGTGAGGGAGTTTCCAGATGTGTTTCCAGAGGATCTGCCAGGATTGCCACCTGACAGGGAAGTTGAGTACACCATCGATTTGATGCCAGGAGTGACGCCTATCTCGATGGAACCATATCGGATGGCACCGACAGAACTCCAGGAGTTGAAGAAGCAGTTGGATGAGCTGCTCGAGAAGGGTTTCATCAGACCTAGTACATCACCTTGGGGATCACCAGTCCTCTTCGTGAAGAAGAAAGATGGCAGTTTGCAGATGTGTGTGGACTACCGACAGCTGTACAAAGTGACAGTGAAGAACAAGTACCCGCTTCCCAGGATTGATGACCTCTTTGATCAGCTACAGGGAGCTACTATATTTTCCAAGATAGATCTTTGATCTGGCTACCATCAGGTCAAGATTTTAGTGAAGGACATACCGAAAACGGCCTTCCGTACTCGGTATGAACATTTTGAGTTCACAGTGGTTCATTTCGGTTTGACCAATGCACTTGCAGTTTTCATGTGCTTGATGCACTTGGTCCTGAACGAGTATTGGATAAGTTCGTGGTAGTCTTCATCGACGACATTCTGATATACTCCAAGAGTAGGGAAGAACATGAGGAGCACCTAAGGATAGTACTACAGAGGCTGCGAGAGGAAAAGTTGTATGCCAAGTTCAGCAAGTGCGAGTTCTGGCTTGAGGAAGTTGCATTCCTTGGATATGTTGTATCCGGGGATGGGATTAAGGTTGACCCTGCCAAAGTGAAAGTTGTTCTAGAGTGGGAGCCGCCCGAGACAGTACCTGAAGTCAGAAGTTTTCTTGGCCTTGCAGGATATTACCGGAGATTCATTGAGGGTTTTTCCTTGATAGCCAGTCCCATGACCAAGCTATTGAGGAAAGATCAAGCCTTTGTATGGAGTGATGCCTGCAAGAAGAGTTTTGAGGAACTGAAGAAGAAGTTGACATCAGCACCAGTCTTGACAGTACCTAAGCCAGGGGTGGAGTACGTGTTGTTTTGTGATGCTTCAGGTCTTGGTTTGGGAGCAGTTCTGATGCAAAAGGTCCGAGTGATTGCCTATGCTTCGAGATAGTTGAGGCCACATGAGAAGAACTACCCGACACATGATCTGGAGATGGCCGCAGTGATCCTTGCTTTGTAGATTTGGCGACATTATCTGTTTGGTGAGAGATGCCGGATCTTCACAGATCATAAGAGTCTCAAGTACATCATGACTCAGAAGGAACTTAACCTACGACAAAGACGTTAGGTTGAGTTGCTGAATGATTATGATTGTACTATTGAGTATCACCCTGGAAAAGCTAATGTGGTAGCAGATACTTTGAGCCGGAGACAGCCAGAAGATGCTTCCACGACCTACTCGATGTCCTCACTCATCGAGTTAAGGAAGATGGGGGTTGATCTGTCAGTGGATGAGACAGGAGCCTTGTTGACCCATATTGAAGTCAAGTCTAACCTGAGAGGCTGGATTGTGGAATTACAAGATGGAGATCCCGACTTGATCAAGCTGAAGGAAACAGTCCGTAGTGGGAAGGAAGACAAGTTTCGCATAGCTGAGGACAGTGCATTGATGCTGGGGAAATGTCTATGTGTACCCAGTGTTGGTGACCTACGTAGTCATATTTTGGAAGAAGGACATATGACGCCGTATGCTATGCACCCTGGGAGCACCAAGATGTATCAGAACTTGAGGAGTCATTTTTGGTGGCCGCGTATGAAGAAAGATGTAGCCGAGTATGTGGCTAACTGTATCACTTGTCAGCAAGTGAAAGCCGAGCATCAGGCTCCAGCAGGGAAGATGAGATCGTTGTCAGTGCCAGAGTGGAAGTGGGAGATGATCACTATGGATTTTGTGGTTGGATTATCGTTGACCCGGAGACAGCATGATGCCCTCTAGGTTATCGTTGATCGACTTACAAAATCAACTCATTTCCTCCCCGTCCGACAAACAGATACTCTGGATAAGTTGGCGAAATAGTATGTTGCAGAGATTGTGAGACTACATGGGATTCCTAAGTCCATAGTCTCAGACAGAGATCCGAGATTCACATCACGGTTTTGGAAAAGTCTGCAAGCAGCTTTGGGAACGAAGCTGAGTTTCAGTACTGCATTTCATCCTCAGACTGACGGACAGTCAGAGAGGACTAATCAGACATTGGAGGACATGTTAAGGGCTTGTGCTCTTAATTTCAGTGGTAGTTGGGATCAGTATTTGTCTCTAGCGGAGTTCGCCTACAATAACAGTTTCCATTCCAACATTGGCATGCCATCGTTTGAAGCTCTTTACGGATGGAAATGCCGAAGTCCAGTATGTTGGGATGAAGAAGGTCTCCGTTTGATTGTGGGTCCAGAATTGGTCAAGCAGACAGTTGACAAGATTCAGGTAGTTAAGCAGAGTATGAGAGCAGCACAGGACCGATAGTCAAGTGGAGCAAGCACTCTGCGAACGAGTCCACGTGGGAAGTTGAGGAGCACATGCGTTCTCAGTATCCGCACCTGTTTACAGCACCGGAGTGAATTTCGGGGACGAAATTCTTTTTAAGGTGGGTAGGCTGTAACAGCCCGGGTAATTTTTACGTTTTTACCGGAACCGTAATATTTTATTTTACAGTTATTTACCATTAAAATTAATCATGGGTAATTAATTTATGGTAATTCATGCATCGGATTCCGAAACCGAGCCTTGTCCCACGCTCGGGATTTTTTTGCGGATTTTCCGGACCAAGTTGGAATTTTTTTGGGTCTAGGAATCTTCAGGAAAGTCGGGATTAACCCCGAGTTATCGGGCCAGAAATTAAGTCAAGGGGGTACATTAGTTATTTTCTGGTCCGGACAGAACCCGCTTCACATGCTGCACAGTGTTGCAGCAGCCGCCACCACTGTGTTGTATGTGAGTGAGATCCGTGAACCACCAGTACCTGCCCGTGCCTAGCCCTTGTCCTGCACTGCATGTCTTGATTCTTTTTCCTTCCTCCTCAGTATCACCATCAATGCTTCAAAACTCTCCTGCAAACACTCACTCATTTCCTGCAAAAACACACTGCCAGCAACCAAACTCCACCTTCCTTCATTCCATACCAGAAAAAAAAAACAAACAACACACAACACACAACCTGCACCGCCACGTCACCACCATCTCTCCCCTCCCCTCTTCTTTTTCTTTTCTCCTCCCCGAGCCACCACACACCGGCCGACCACCAAACCGCCACCACCAGCACCATCTTCCGTCGCAGCCGACCCCCCGACTGCCACCTCTCCCTTCCGTCGCAACCAGTCGCCGCCGCCTTCACCCCGAGCGCGACGACCAACAGCCCCTCGTTCCCTCGACACGCCGCCCCTTGTCTCGTTCCTCCTCCTCGCGGACCCGACAACTGCCGCGAACTATTGCCGCTCCACCTGCATCGTTGCCGCCTGCAGCCGTCCTTGCCGCCTCATCGCGCCTCAGTGCCGCTTCCTTCCCGACGCAACGCTACCGCCGCCTGCAACTCACCAAGGTGAGCAAGGCGGGTTGGGATCTGTTTGGGTGGATTCGACCCGGTCTTCCGTGGGTCGACCCGGATTTCTGGTGGGTCGGGTCTTGCGGTTTGGGTCAGCGGGGGTGGGGTGTTGGGCTGGACTTGGCGGGCCTGAGCATGGGCTTTAGCCTTGGTCCAGGCCTCACATCTGGGTTACCTCCTTTGGGCTGCATAGTATGGCCAAGTCCGAAAATAATAAAAAAAAAGTGAAAAAAATTCTGGAAAAAGAAAATATAATCTGGGAAAAAAAATATATAATTCTGGGAAGGAAAATAATTTTAGGAAATAATATTCTGTAAAATAAAATAGATGTATTTTTGGGAATAAAGATAATTTGTGTTCTGGAAAATATATATAAATATGATAAAAGAGTAATTAATTTAAGGAGATAATTGGGGAAAAGGAAAATAAAAATAGTAATAATAATAATAAGTAATTAATAATTTTGGAAAGTACATACTTACGGAAATAAATATGGAAAGGGTATTATCAAAGAAGTATTGCACTGGAATAATATCTGAGTATAGGTTTATGTATAGTATTATTTTTTGACACCTAGAAATAAATGGTGAATTATGACGATAATAGAAATTAACCCGGGGGGAGTAACCGAGACGAGTCAGTATTTATTTTTCGGTATACAGTAATAGCATGACATTTGCATATCACTTATGTGTGCATATTATTTGTTTGGTATAGGAGTTGATAACGAGCAGATACCTGAGGAACCGGACTTGGGGTCTGTTGGACAATTTCATAACTGAAAATCGGCTAAGGTGAGGATGGATAACCCTTGATATGTACCCGTATTGCTGTGTGTGTATTATTGTTGTTTGATTGAACTGCTGGAATGATTATTGACTGTTACCTGATTGCTGTGGAATTATTGATGTTGTTGCTGGATTGTGTTAGACTTGTGTATATTGTGTTGGAAATAATGCTGAGCTGTTAATTTTGAATAATTTGTGTCATGAGATTGAGATAAGAGAATGAGTCTGTGGATTAATCTGAGATAATAGAAATTGGATAATTGATGAAAGAGTAATGGATTTGGACTGGAATTTGAGAAGATGATTTAATTGTCACGTGGAAAGTAGTGGTACGACTAGATGGTTAGAGGCTAGTTCTGTGGTGTCATGGCCGATTTGGTTGGTTGTTGGGGATGTTGATCCCGGATGATGTTGTTAGTGGGATGTTGATCCCGGATTGTTGATATTGGGATGTTGATCCCGGATTGTTGATATTGGGATGTTGATCCCGGATTGTTGATATTGGGATGTTGATCCCGGATTGTGATTTGGCCTGGCATCCGGAATTAGTTGATAACCAGGTACGACTCTAGCTTGTCCAGTGACGGGGCCCGAAAGATAAAATTGGTAAACATAATAATAAGCATTCTTTTGGTCATGGCTCAGTTGTAGATAGTAGTATCTTTGTGTTGTGATTGTCTGTGATTGTTTATTTCGAAAGCATTATGGTTGATTATAAATCTTTGTTTATCCTTCGTCGGTGAGCACTTCGGACTCACCCCTCTCCTGCGGGGTTTCATCCCGTAGGTCTAGTTGCTTCGTAGTTCAGGTACGACGTTCGATGGCTACTGCTTTCTTCTCCACCTGACTCCGGATCCATACCTCCATTGCATGTGCATTTAAGTCTTCCGCTGCTGTGCAATATTTGTTGCTGTGTTGCTGCTATCCTTTATTTCTTTGATGTTGTCTATTTGGATTAAGCTGCTGTTGTTGAGTGGATTGAATAATGGTCCCCGGGTACGGGAGACAGATGTATTACATTCAGTGAGCTGTTGTATTTGATTTACTGTGTAGTATTTTACTGCGATGTACTGCCTGAGCTGTTAATAAGAATAGTTCCGGCACGTGTTTACTGTGACCGGTAAATACGGGTCGGGGCGTTTCAAATACAGATCAAACTCTAACTATTATCTTTCAGGTCAGAGCTAAAAGGATTAACTAATAGTATAGATAATGTCTCCTCATATTTAGAAGAGATTAAAATAAATAATCACTTTAATTCACATGTCGATAATATGCTAGTATTGTAATGAGATTTATTTGAATCCACATAGTCTTGAAAGATTGAAAGTGTGAGGAAAATAAATAGAAGAGAGAGAAAGAGAAGTTACTGTTTAGACAATAAATTTATTAAGGTATTTATAATGAATAATAATGAATAACTTCCTCAACAAAACCACCGACCTAGATTTTATAACTTTGGCTAGGGGGACTTTTATTTTTTTCAAACCCAGTGTAGGCAAAACTAAAACAAATAGGCTTTGTGGGTTAAAAACTAAGTGGGCTAACTTTATTATTATTTTTTTTATTGGACCTCAGTGTAGTCACCTGCCTACGGTGACTACACCGTAGATCCGCCGCTGACAACAAGTATTACCACCACCCTGCAACACTAACGCCCGTTTGGTTGGGTGTAATGGGATGTAATGGAAAGGAATCAAATGGAATCTATGCCTAAATTTTAGAATAGAATCCATTTGATTCAGGGGCGGATCCAGGATTTTTATTTAGGGGGGCTAAGTTTATATGAAAAAATTAAAATATTATAAAATAAAACGAAAAATTATCTTACGTATAAAATATTACCAAAAATTTCATGTTATTATAATAATTGCACTAAAATATTAATTATTTGGTCACTTGAAAAATTAATTATTAAATAATAAATAATATATAAATATAAAAAATAAAATTTTAAAATAAAACAACATATAAAGATAAAAAATAAATTCAAATTGCCGTAGTCACTGCACTTTTTATATTATGCTAAAGATTTACTTAAATAATAAAATAATATGTAAAATAAAAATTGTCACTTGCTATTCATAAATTTAAAAATGAAAAACTGCATAATGAATAAATCATGAACATGAAGTTGTTAGCATATTGAAAGAAAACAATTTAATAATATTTAAATAAATAATTAATCGGAATATTGTTATTCTAAAGACTAAAGTACAGTGTGTAAATTAGTACTGGAATTTTATTAAATTGTTAAACTTCAACAACTTTGAGACAATTTTCCTATAAAAAACAACTTTGAGACAATAAAATCATATTATTTTTTAGATAAGGCATAATTGTTGGTGAAGCGCCCCGACCCGTATTTACCGTACACAGTAAACACGTGCCGGAACTGTGACGACCCAACCAAAATAAGACCAGCATACAGTGTATACAATAGAAATCCGGGCTCAACAGCCCATACTAAAAACAGTAATAACAACTTAACTGGCCCAATGGCCCAACAATAATAAAACAGTGCACAGCGGAAGACTTATGAAACTCACATAAACACTGTATGCGACAGATGCAAACTATGGATCCAAGCCCTGTCCAAGGGATAATGCCGCAGCCTGTCTAGAATGCACCAAACCTGTACAACAAATAACTCATCCTACGGGATGAAAGCCCGCAGGTGAGGGGTGAGTCCGAAGTGCTCACCGACGAAGGAAAGACAATCAATATGCACACTAAAATTACTCAAGTCAAAAACACAGGCTAAACAGCCCAACCAAAAGACTCGACCCAAAATCGGTCCAAGACCAAAAAGACTCAAATAAAATCCAATTAACCAATTATATCTTTCCGGGCCCCGTCACGGATAAGCTAGGGTCGTACCAGGTTATCAACCTGTTCCTGGTGAAGCGCCCCGACCCGTATTTACCGTAACACAGTAAACACGTGCCGAAACTATTCATATAGATAGAACAGACAGTACATCGTGCAAGTATAATACATCAGCAAACTATACAACTGTCACCCACACCCGGGGACCATTATTCAATCCAAACACAGTGCTCAACAGCAGCAGCAGATAGTATTAGTCATATAAGCATCATAGGTAAACAGCAACACAGCATCATACAGCAGCGGAATTATAATACAGCATCATATGCAATAGAACAGCAGCGGAAGACTTTATGCACATGCAGCGGAGGTATGGATCCGGAGTCAGGTGGAGAAGAAAGCAGCTGCCATCGAACGTCGTACCTGAACTACGAAACAACTTAACCTATGGGATGAAACTCCGCAGGCAAGGGGTGAGTCCGAAGTGCTCACCGACGAAGGATAAACAGTGATACGCAAGCAACCGTAATACTTGAAAACAGTCACAGACAAGTAATAACATATCTCAACAAACTGAGCCAAGGCCAAAAGAATATTTATTATTATTACCAATTTTATCTTCCGGGCCCCGTCATTGGACAAGCTAGGGTCGTACTTGGTTATCAACTAATTCCGGATGCTAGGTCAAAAACCAATCCACATCTCAAAACCCGGATATTTGGTATATCCAAATCACTGGGTATTCGGTATACCCCAACCTCAGGCAACAACATGCCAACCGGATATTCGGTATATCCGAACCACTGGGTATTTGGTATACCCTAACCACAGGCAAAAAGCCAAACGGATATTCGG